>SKCR01031975.1:0-249915 GCA_019454045.1 Zanthoxylum bungeanum
ACATGATTCTTCCGCTGCTGGCCACAGTCTCAAACACTGATCACACATATCAACCCGCGAACTGGAATACTACTTTTATAAGAAAATATTATCCGAGAGAGTGGCGATTCTCTGTTGTATCTTTACAAACTTCATTTGTTTCAACAAATACCCAATCATACCCTTATGACTGGATCTTTTGAATCGGGGAAGGAGAATGTCAAAGTCATTTGATCCACACATAAGATTGTAAAGACCTCAAGTCTAAGGACTAGTCATACAATCGATACATGAAAGTTCTCACACACACATGAGATAAACACTCCATGTGAAAACTTTCGGCGGTCAGTTCGATGGACACGAGAACTCATGCATCCATGTGATACACCAAGCGGACGGATCTCCGCTAGTAGCCTAGGAGATCGGCTACCCCACTTAAGGGCAGATCATATCATCATGCTAGTCTCTCCACTTTGTGAACGCCCAGATTATTCACAAAACTATGACTAAGAACGTTTGAGAGTAATGATTCTCATAAGGCGTGGAAGCCATCATCTTATTACTTCAAGGGCTTTATTACAATGTTTGATGATTCATATAATTTATGTAAGACACGTATAATAAAGATTGTATTTTTTATTATTAATGAAAATATTGCAAATACATGTACATATAGCCCATCCACAAGTTGGGTATAGGGCATATCCCTAACAGGAAGACCCATCAAGTAAGCCCCAATTAGAAATCTAATAATAACATACTCAATTATAATAGTTCTGATACACTTAAAATGTGTTTTGCGATCCAGGCATTTGGTCCATATAGGAGTTGGATTACCTTCTTTTTAGTTAAAATTTCATAAGTTCATTTAAATTATGTATTTTAATATTTTATTTAATTTATGGTTTTATGAAGAATAAAATATGATTTAATTTTAATAAATGATGCATGTGGAAAATCCCGCTTTTCTTAAGCCCAGAGACGGTATTTCCAACATTTCAAAAAAAATGATGCAGGTGTGTTTTATAACATTTACATATTGGACATAAGATAAGATATGTCTTAGAAATTCTAGTATGTTTGATAGTGTGGGCAGGATTATTATAGGTATAAATCAGTAAATTATGTGTGTAGCCAATACTCGCACATGAATCTTAGTTTTAACAGTTTTAACAGGATAACCATCAACGTAATTTTATAAATTATGTGTAAGGTTCGCCCAACTAGTTAGATATTTTCCGTTTTAGAGCTTATCAGCTCAATAGCTCTCGGCTTGCCCCCTAACCGTTTTGTTCTTGACCGAGGTGGCTCATCTCTGAACTCTTGGCCCAAAACTCGTCCAACTAATTGGGATAATCCCCTAATATCCTCATTGACACATCAATTGGGTGAGTTGGCTCTTATAACATTTGTAAGGTTCAGCCTGACTAGCCAAATATTATCCGCTTTAGAAGCCTACTAACCCGCTAGCCCAACGGCCCAGCCCGCCTTCCTTACGGTTTTGTACTTGGACAAGGTGGTCTATCTCCGAATTCTTAGCCCAAAACATGTCCAACTAGTTAAGGGGATATCTTAGTTATAAACACATCACCAAATTATATACCAAAATAATGAGATATTACATCATATGTAGGGTTTCTTGGTTGGGGGCTTCAAGGCCTACCGTCGATGCACGACCGCAAACTCCCGCATGAGTCCTGGTTTGATAATATAGTCAGGACTATCGTTAGTACAAGTCCGTAAAGTATCATAATTTATCATACATGGTCATGCAGATTACTCTGGGTGGTGATGTTTCACTAATCCCAACATTCAAGTTAGGCCATTTTTTTACAAAACTACTCATATAATGTATCATTGATCAAGTTCTATATCCATGGAGTGTTATTGTGTTACCTGCCCAATTTCGGAGAATGTATAACTAGTTTTTAGGATACTTCGAGGGATCCTATATATTCCTTAGGGTGATTCGAGGTATCATAGGCCTCTCAAAAATAATGTAAGTTGCGAAATTACCTACAAGCACTAGCGACAAACAATTTCTATATTCCCAATAGGGGGTAGATTGGGTTATGACCTAAATATGCGGAAATAAAAATCTTTGTCGATTTTAAGTTATTTTACCGATTAAGCTTAAGGTATATTTTCTCTAACAATAAATATTACCTATATGCAAGTTTCTAATATATAAGTAAATATAAAAATAAACTTGCGGTAATTAAAGAGTTAAAGGATAGAGAAAATAACATCATGAGTTATGGCGGTTAGGCCAACAATGCCTACATCCACTTCCTCAATCCGCGCTTGAAGCTTTTCACTATCAATCGAGTTTTTACCGTGGCTCACCTGCAACCAAGAATTTTACACAAGGTTCACTCCAAACTCTTACACTTTGAGTTTTCTATGTAGGCTCACTCACGAACCCTTACAATTACCCAAACGATGGGATTTCACAAACCACAAATGTTCTGAATAAGAAGTTTGTAAACACACTTGGGGACCCACAAAGATAAAGAAGATTATGTGAGTTACTTACCCAAGTGATCTAAGTTCACTACTAAAGATTAATAAGGTGTAGTGTGTGAGCTTGATGTATGAGAGTGTATGATTATGAAGGTTAAAGAAAACTCTTTGTTTTTGTCTTAGTGTAATGTATATGAAAGTTGTGTAACATTGCAAAAACAAATCGGGGCTCAATTTATAATAAAATGTAAAGCAGCCCCAACTTGCCTGTATGATACCGGTATGTCGGTATCCAGACACCAGTATGCCGGTCTAGCATAGAAATGGCTCTTGATGTCTATATTACCGTTTTAAATATATCTGTTAGGCTGGTATGGTAATCGATATGGGGACCAATTTGGTCCTTGTCGGTTCCAGTAAGCATGTTTACTAATAGGCTCACCGGTATAGACACATGCATATGGACCGATATGGTCTGTGCCTGTTTGGTAGCCGGTTTGATGCATGCCAGTTCCTGTGAGAAATGAAATCCCCAGTATCACCGGTATGGCACCGGTATAAAGTGTGCCGATTCTAGAGAGCATGCAAAATAGAGCATTAGATCGAATGGTCACCGGTATGCCGGTCACAGTACAAAATGCAAGATTTGAAGGTTTAAAATATTTTGCACATGATCATAATGCATCTATATGAATGTGCATGTATCCTTTGAGCTTAGATACTTAGATAAACAATTCAGATTACATTTAATAATGCTCTATGCTAAGACTAAGCAATATTTTCTTCGATTTGCCGCTAGTTTTCACATTCACGCTTATCACCACCAATGTGCTTCGACATCTTTTTGTAATGTCTCGTTGTTGTGCGTCGAAGTCTTCAAGTGTTGACGTCATCAAAATATATTACGCGATTGTGTCACTAATAATCTCCCCATTTTTTATGATGGAAACTCCTATTAAAACTTGCAAGTCTTGAGAGTCCAAGTAGTTGACGATTTTGCTCCCCCTCAATGTGTGTCTTCAATAAAATGCTACAAAACTTAGACAAACACATTAAAACACATATGCTTCCCCTTAATACAAGGGTGTGGGTTATACAAGTTTTAACCTCATTTCTAATGATTTCTCCCCCTTTGACATTATCAAAAAGTGGAGAAGCAAAAATTAGTTTCTAATGAGATACCAATTCAATGTACATTATTAAATGAAAATACCAAAATTTATAAATATGCACATTTAGCATTCCCCCCTTATGCCATAAAAATGTAGAAATCATGCATAGTGCATTTCTCAAATTTTATATCAATGAATACCAATTGAACAATGCATTTTTAATGATTTCTCTATATTTATATGATACCAATTAATCAAAAATCAACTATCCATGCATTTCATGAGATTAATTATGTCAATATACATGCATTTCATTTTTAACTAAATATGTTCAATGGCAAAGGCATGTTTAATTCAAATCAATCAAGTAATCACATATACATCATTTAACTCAATAAAATCAATGTGACACTAGTTGACACTAAATGAGGTCAAATATGTGATTAAGGCATATAATGATATCAAATGAAAATCGATATCAATAGAAGGTTGATTACTTGTCTAATCATTAGTATGCTTCTAAATAATTTTACCAATTTGAAATAGGCATACATATAGATTAGAGGAAACAGTACAAATATTTCCGTGAATATGAATTTTACCTTTTTAACCGTTGTCATTCCTCATTTCTTTTGAGCTTTCGGATCAATTCGTATTTTTCTTTAAGATCCTTCCCAAATCTCCCACTACAAAATTATCAAGTGTACTTGGGTACCCAACCTTTCTTTGGTCCATGGGGTTAATTTTGATTCCTTGAGGAATCCATGCATTTTTAATCACATTTTTGTTGATGCACTCAAAAATTTTGTGTCCTTTCTTGTTGCATGCATTACATGTGATATTTTCATTAATAGCAATATTTGCATGAGAATTGGATGCATTTACAAAATAGTTCTTTAAAAAATTTCTCTTGATGTAAAGCTTATATCCTAATTCATCTCTATTATAAGCACATTTTTGGGATCCAAATAGCATATCAAAGTTTTTCTTCCCTAATGTGAATTTGGCTACAATATTTTGTAAATCTATGATCTTTTTATTTAATGAAACATTTTCATTCAAAATAGATTCGCAATCACATGTTTTTGAGCTAGATGGCATGTTAGATATTATATTTTCAAGTTCTAGCTTTTTATCTTTTAAACATGCATTTTCATCATTTAAACATGCTATTTCTAATTCATGTTTGGCCTTTAAGAAAATAATATCATTATCTAAAACATGAACTTTATCCATACAAGAAGCATGTTTATTTTTAAGTGATGAATGCTCATTTTTAATCAATTTATACTTCTTTTTAAGCATTTCACACAACTCATTTAATCCATTAAAGGCAACAAGTAAATCATTATATTCTTGAGAATTGTGTACCATTTCTTCTTCGCTTTCAAGGAAGAAATCACCATCCTCGATAGCCATGAATGCTAGATTTTTTCTTTCTTTGATCTCTTCCTCCACGGATGAGCTAGAGTCGATATCGCTCCAAGTTAAAGTAGCTTTCAATGCCTTTTTATTGGATTTTCATTTGAATCTTCTCAATGGGCAATTGGTAGCTATATGACCCGGTTTATCACATTCATAGTAAATTAATTTCTTGTGCTTCTGTGGCCATTTCTTCTTTCTTCTCATCCAATTTTACTTTCCTTTAAGTTTTGCGGAGTTGAGGAGCTTTTTGACCTTATTGGTTATTTGTCCTAACTCATCATCACTATCTTCTTCATTTGAGCTAGCATTATCTCTTTTTCTTAATTTAAGGCTAGATTCCTCCTTGTTCTTTTCTCATCTTCCTCCTTTTGATCTACTTTGATCTCCAATTCATACTCAAGTAATTTTCCAACCAAATCATCTAACTTTAAGGTGTTCATGTCGTTTGCTTCTTTGATTGAGGAAGTGTAGCTTCTATATTCTTTCGAGAGTGACCTAAAGATTTTCTTTACTTGATCGGTTGGCCCAATGATTTTCCATAAAGCACCTAGATGGTTTATAATGATTGTAAACCTCGAAATCATGTGATCAATCTCTTCCCCGGATTCCATTTTGAAACTATCTAATTCACACATGAACCGGTTGATCTTCGATTCCTTCACTTGGATTGTGCCCTCATTGATCATTTCTAGTGACTTCCATAGGTCATGTGCATTTCCAAATTCCGGAAGCTTGTTAATTTGACTACGATCAATGGAACATAGGAGATGGTTATGTGTTTTAGCATTTATGGAGCCTTGTGCAAGTTCATCATCGGTCCACTTAATATGAGGCTTAGGAATCTTCACACCATTATTATCCCTCTTCATCAGCATTTTTACACCCCGTGTTATCACCTTGAAGGATTGTGTATCTACGGCTAAAATATAATTGAGAAACCTCATCTTCCAATAATTATAATCGATTCCGTTGAAGAAATGAGGTCTTGTAATAGAAAATCCTTCGGCAAGATTTGACGAGTTGCTTGTAGAAGCCATGATCGCTTTCTCTGATGGTTAAGTCTTTGTTGAGAACACCTCGCTCGGATACTAATTGAAATTACCCACAAGCACTAGCGACAAACAATCTCTATATTCCCAAGAGGGGGGGAATTGGGTTATGGCCTAAATATGCGGAAATAAAAATCTTTGCCGATTTTAAGTTATTTTACCGATTAATTTTAAGGTATATTTTCTCTAACAATAAATATTACATATATGCTAGTTTCTAATATACAAGTAAATACAAAAATAAACTTGCGGTAATTAAAGAGTTAAGGGATAGAGAAAATAACAATGTGAGTTATAGTGGTTCGGCCAACAATGCCTACGTCCACTCCCGCAAGCCGCGCTTGAATTTTTTCACTATCAATCGAGTTTTTACCGTGGCTAACCCACAACCAAGAGTTTTACACAAGGTTCACTCCAAACTCTTACACTTTGAGTTTTCTACGTAGGCTCACTCACGAACCTTTACATTACTCAAACGATAGGATTTCACAAACCACAAATATTTTGAATAAAAAGTTTGTAAACACACTTGGACAATCATAAAGATAAAGAAGATTGTGTGAGTTACTTACCCAAGTGATCTAAGTTCACTACTAAAGATTAATAATGTGTAGTGTGTGAGCTTGATGTATGAGAGTGTATGATTATGAAGGTTAAAGAAAACTCTCTGTTTTTGCTATAGTGTAATGTATATGAAAGTTGTGTAACATTGCAAAAATGAATTGGAGCTCAATTTATAATAAAATGTAAATCAGCCCCAATTTGCATGTCTGAGACCGATATGCCGGTCTCCAGACACTGGTATGCCGGTCTGCCATAGAAACGAATTTTAACGTCTATATTACCATTTTAAATATATCTGTTAGGCCAGTATGGTAACCGGTATAAGGATCGATTTGGTCCTTGCCGGTTCCAGTAAGCATGTTTACTAATAGGCTCACCAATATAGACACTGGTATATGGACCGGTATGGTCCGTGCCGGTTTGGTTCACCTGTATGGTAGCAAATTTGACAGATGTCGGTTCCAGTGTGTATGAAATCCCCATTATTATCGGTATGGCACCAGTATAAAGTGTGCCGGTTCCAGAGAGCATGCAGAATAGAGCATTAGATCGGTATGGTCACCGGTATGGCACCGGTATGTCGTCACAGTACAAAATGCAGAATTTGAAGGTTTAAAATATTTTGCACATGATCCTAATGCATGTATATGAATGTGCATGTATCATATGAGTTTAGATACTTAGATAAACAATTCATATTACATTTTAATGCTCTAAGCTAAGACTACAAGATTTTCTTAGATTTACCGCTAGTTTTCACATTCACGCTCTTCACCACCAACGTGCTACGACATCTTTTTGTAATGTCTCGCTGTTGTGCGTCGAAGTCTTCAAGTGTTGATGTCATCAAACTCCATTATGCAATTGTGTCGCTAACAAGTTGTAACCAATTTATCACTTTGATTTTTTTAATTAAAATAATAAGGTTATAAATAGACAATAAATTGTTGGGATATCAAGCCTATCCCATTAACTAATTAAAACCTAAATAACATGATAATCCGAGACAATTGATAAGATAAAACCTAGCTAATCCTAAATACTCGTAACAAGTAAATTGGCATGATTTACTACTTTGCAAACACTCTAGCTAGTGAGGTCGTTACTTCCCTTCCAATACGGTTCATGTTGGGTTTCTCTAAGGTCCCAAGGATCAATTTAAGCAAGAAACACATGTGAATACAACAAGGAATGTTGTGGAATACTTACATCGATCGGTTGAGGCGATGCGTCGAAGAACAAAAATCTTTTTCTCCCTCCAAGATGGCTCGGCAGTGAGCAGATTTTGGGTCCTCCATTTTCGGCCATGAATCAACCTTCAAGCTCCAAGCTTTCATGATGTGATTCCAAGCTCACAAGTGGGTTTCCCTATCACCTTCGCAAGACTCTAATGTGTGCTAGCACTATTGATTTTGCAACAAAATCATCACATTTTCTTTTCCTTGGCTCTCGGTTTTGACCAAAAAAAAGAAGAAGAATTTGCCCATTTGGGCGAGAATGCCACCTTGGCCGAATGGAGAGAGGGAGAGAATGAGTGAATTGGTTGGTTGTTACCAAAAATTGTATATGTTAATTGTTTTCAAAAAACAAATAAACATATAGCATTTTTCTTTTCCAAAAGTCAAACCATTAAGGCTACAACCACTACCATCTACTCCCATCACTATTCACTCAATCAAGTCACTAGTTGTCACATCAATCAAAGTGACAAGTGATTTGACGCTTGATGTGACTTGCGGGCCGCACTTGAATTCGAAATGCGAGTGAGCTCGCAAACACTCCCGGGCTCGGGTTCGCTAATTCCAAATTAACGAATTTTCCGTTGCGACGAAATTAAATAATTATGCCTAGCAAAATCACTATTCATGTCGCTTACGAATTAATTCTAAATTAACTCGTTTGCCCGAATTAAAATCTAATTTCAATTCCGCGTCGAAATCCAATTTCGTATAATATATCGAATATATTATTTTATCGATTAATTCCAAATTAATCGTTCTCTGTTTAATTAATATTTTATCCCATATAAAATATCTCTGTAATTAATCCTAAATTAATTTTCTCTCTCATTTAATTAATCCCATATTAATAAAGTGTGAGTCGTACGTCATTGGCGAATCTTCGGGAAGCGACCCATGAGATCCCCGGATATGTTGGCAGTAAATCTGGTCGTCGGACTATCCGAACACGTAAGTACCTAGTACTACGTTTATACCGATTTACAAGACAATGTTGGCTTCTAGCAAGCGTCATGCCTACCCAATTCTCCAGAAATATCCTTACAGGAATATGTGATCTATATCAGGCGTAGTATACGTAGTATTGCGTATTTCGATCCAGCATCGGATGTCACGTGCAAGGCCTGGGGCTGGAAATGTGTCTGCCATGTACGAAGCACATATCGGATCTCTGGTAACTAGTCTCTATAATCGGATAAACATGACCTAGTCATAATATCCCGATAGCTGCAGCATATAAGAGAACAAGTTCCGTATCCTACGTGATCATCATCTCCACTATGACTGCAGTGATACTTCTATCTCGACATCACACCCAATACACTACGATTCTCAATATACCCAGAAGAGGCGTACACATAACCCTGTTAAAGCCCTGGACGACCAAAACCAAAGTACATTGATTGTCGCAAGTATTAGCGGTGCAAGTCTAAGGTTAAGACCAAATACACCTACCATGATTCGGATTTCCATATACACATAGTCATACTACCAATGGAATTCCGAGGGGTCTATCCAGAGCGAAGCTGTTTTCCGTACCATTGGTAAAACACAACCTCCTACTACACTTGCATGAGTATCATATACCCAAATATATGAGAACTATGTCGTTATGCCCTCACAATGCGCACACGTGTAATACTAGTCTTTTTCGTATTATCGACGTCCAATCTCGATAATACTCTGACTATGGATATTTAATGATTAAACCATCGTGGATTGATACTGTCTCATATCATCTCTCAATCTGGAACTAATCATACGGACCTTTCATCATTTATACATCTTGGTGATCTAATCACAAATGATAAAAGAGCAATGTCCTTTGTCACATAGTTAATTTGTACAACAACACCATGATCTGTACAAATAGTGACGCTATTGATCATAATTGTCCAACAATCTCCCACTTGGCCTATAGCCAGTCACTCAAGTGTCTTACACCCGAACTATGTACGGTTCGCTCAAATTACTGAGAAAATACTTTCGTCAGCGGATTTGCATGATTATCATCTTATGCGATTTATTCGATCATCACATCGCCACGATGTATGATCCGAAAGAATCAGATGTATAATCGAAGTATATATCTGGATCGTTGATGAGACCATTAATTCTTTAGCCTGCGTTGTAGCCTAGCTCAGCTGCTAACAGAACTATATCTAATCTAATTAGATTATTATTAATCCAGAAGGCTTCGATTGCTACCTCAGCCAATCCATTTTTGTTGTTTATTCGGCAACAGTATCTTGCTTGGAAGATTTCCAGCTCACTGTTCTGTTATTCAAACTTTATAGTACCATTTTTACGACTCACAGTCGTTTATATCGGTTAGGAAACTTGCAGTAGTGAACCCAGTCACTTCAAGTTCTCCTTCTCCATAGTATAAGACATCATCCTTAGATCCTCTAAGATACTAACGGATGTTCTTAACATCAATCCAGTGATTATCACATGGATTGGCCTGATTGTGACTCCATATGCTCAAAGTGTATGAGACACCAGGTCACGTACATTTTTCAATGTACGAGTTCTCGGAGAGTTTTAACAACTTTAAATCTATCCCAGTAGATCTTTATTCCTAGAATAAAGGTTGTTTTCTCCTAAGAATTCTACGGAGAATTTTTCATGAAAGCCAAGCTTTCACAGATTGTTTTATGGGAATATCATTTCAAAGAAATGATATTTCATCATTATTTAGGACTTTATTGTCAGTGCACTCCCACTAACCCTTTTATATACACAAGAATCATTTTCGTTTTTGAATTAAATCATACATCATTATGATTACATCAAAACGATAATTCCAAGAACGCAATGCTTGCTTCAATCCATCCATGGATCGAATAACCTGCAAACTTTGTTTGCTCGTTTTGGTACGACAAAACCTCCAGGATGTTGAAAACATCCTCCAAAAGGTTTCCGTTAAGGAAAGCGGTTTTGGCTTTCAGTTAAGGAAAGCGGTTTTGGCTTTCAGCTGTCATATTTCATAAATGAAACATGCAGCTTCAGCAAGCATTATCCAAATGGATTTACCGTGGCAACAGGTAAAAGGTTTCGTCGTAATCGACACAATGTTGATAACGATACATTTTCGCTACAAGCCTAGCTTTGCACGTTGGCATGTTGCCATCCATGTATGTCTTCCTTAAAGACTTATATAGTACCAATAGGCACAATGCCTTGCGGTACAACAACTAGTGTCTAAACATAGTTGGTATACATGGGATCCATTTCGGATATCATGACACTTTGCCATAATAGAGAGTCGATACCTTGTATCACTTCCTCATACGTAGTCATTTGGTGTTCCTCAATAAGATTGACATCTTTATGAGGTGAGATCAGAAACCCATACCCCAGGTTGTTTTCTGACTCTCTCCGACTTAAGCGGTTCTTGTCTATTCGAAGATTATTGGTATAGTTTCATCCTTGATGAACTATTTGTGTTCCATTATAGAATCAGTGCCTGGAATAGTATTACTCTGATTTTCATCGAGTTTTACTTTCTTCCCACTTACCACTGCATATAGGTATTCCTCTTAGGAAAACCGCATGGCGAGCAACAATTACATTATTCTCTAGTGAGTTGTATAAGTACTATACTTTGGTATCCATAGGATAACCTACAATTGGCACTTATCCGATTTGGGTTTTAGTTTGGTATCATCCAAACATATGCCTAGCATTCCTAAATCTTCAGGAATGAGAAAACCCAGTTTCTTTCCTGTTCATATCTAATATGAAGTCTGTCAAACAGATTCATATGGAACATTATTCTAAATAAGTTCTGCACTGTTTATGCGTATCCGTTGAAGGAAATGGTAGCTCAGAGTGACTCATGATTAACCTTATCATGTCCAACAAAATTCAGTTTCTCCGTTCGGACACACCGTCAAAATGACGTGTTCCGGGAGGAGTCCACATTGAAAGAATACTATACTCTTTCAAGAATACGAGAAACTTATTGCTTAAGTATTTTAATCATGGTCCAACCGTGATGGTTTTACACTTTAGCCGATCTGTTTGTCTACTTCGTGTCGAAACTATAAAAGTTTCAGATTTGTGTTTCAAAAAAAACTCATAACCATAACGCGATGCCACATCCGTAAAGGTCACGAAACATTCATATCCACCTCTAGCCTAGCTAGATATGGGCCCACCTACTTCACTGTGAATAAGGGCTAACAAATCGGTGGCATTTGCACTTTTAGCAAGTAAATGTGTTTTAGGCACTTTGCCCAATAAACTAGATTCGTAGACATTATTTGAATAGAATCAAATTTGTCCTAGTACCCACTCTTCGAAAGTGTGGATATATTAGTCTTGTTTACATTGTGTCCTAGACAACAATGCCACAATTAAGTTTCAACTGATTTACTCAGTTTGAGCTATTTGTTTGTCATGATATACGTTTGAGATTTATTTATATTTAAAATATAAATACTGTTATTCACATCTAATGTATTTATCTCAATATCATCTTTATAAAATGAAACACTTTAGTGTTCTAGAATATAAAGGTATACCCGCAACGGGTTAAACCCTGATACAGAGATGAAATTTCTAGTCGAACTAGTTACATTGTAACAGTTTCCTAATTTAAGTACACACCCGAATGGTAGTTCCTAAATTTAGGTTTCTACGGTTAAAACAGTGACTCTCGTCCCGTTTTCATTTCGCAGATAAATCTCAACTGAAGTCAGTATCCTGCTCATAGCGGATTCTGCACACCAGTACATATCTATGTACCACATCCAGTATCTAAAATCCAATTTTAATACTAATAGCGAACATATTTATGACAAACATATTTGAAGTCAGAGCCTTGCCCGTTCTTCAATTCCTTCATGTCTGCCTTGTCTATACGGCAGTCACGCTTTTGTGTCCCCGTTTGCCACATTTTAGGCAGACATTTTGGGATATGTCATTTATCTTCCCAAAAGATTATAATGATTTTTCCTTTGCCCTTTTCGGTACCCCAGAAGCCTTTGGCCAAGCCTTGGCCTTCCGAAATGTCGAAATAAGATGCGCCTTGTGCTTCTTACCTTATTGCAAACTTTGGTTTTGTCTCCTTGAGTATAGCCATTAACTCTCCAAGAGTTTTCTATTGCAATTTGGTACTTCAAAGATCTAAAAATAGATCTATGAAGATCTTTCAATTTCATTATCATACTTTAAGGATCTAATCCTTAGTTCTGATTAAGAAATTAAGGAGTCTATTTGGCAAGCATAACGGATTAAGCACTAAAGTTATCATCATATGAATATTCCAAATATCATGCTCTACTATTTGCTTAACTCCGGGCTCAGGCCTAAGATGTTATTTTATCAAATAAAGTAACTTCTTAGTTTTCAGGACTATCCTGAATTATATTCCCAATTTGAAAATTAAAGTCGTTTAAATACATTTTCACCCAGGATTATGTTTTAAACACTAATCTTTCAATTTATCTTGATTCTAATAGTCCAACTATTTAATCAACGATTTTAGGTACTATTCATTATAATGATTACTATAGTCCAACTATATAATCAACTATAATTTAATAGATTAAATTCAATTATATGATTACTATAATCCAATTATAAAATCAACTATTAATTGAAATGGTTAATTCAAATATATTGATTACTATAATCCAATTATATAATCAACTATAATGAATTAGTTTGAATACAGTCCAACTGTTTATTAAAACAACATTAATTATTAGTCCAACTAATAAATAATTTATTTGACGAATAATTTGATATGAGCGCGTATGGCAAGTTACTAAACGAATATTGCAAATTTAATACTTGCCTCCCACTATTTTTCGGCGAGCCTCTAACCCTCTGTTGAGTACTCGGGAAACCTTGTTTCCTAGTGGGCTAGGATCCCGTTAAATAACACACAATCTTGACTTTGGCCAACAAATTGTATGATAATTAACTAGGTAGATCTCTAAGATCAATTGGATCCCATCCAATTCCTAGATCCAGTAGGTGGACATCTAAATCTGAAACATATATCCTATATATGCCAATATATCCAATATATTGCCTAACCTTTTTCCTCTGAATCAACTAAGCCTTGGCTTTGGCACAACAAACTTAGTGATCCCAGTTAAGCGGAACCCATTGACCTTGGAAAGCTTCGTAATCAATGTCGATGGACAAGAAGTAATCTTGACTTTGGCCAACAAATCACAACTTGGACAAGACACCGATATGGAACAAAGCCTTCATGATTCAAACACATCCTCAACGGACAAAGGCCTTGAATTTGGCCAACAAACCAATGCCAGTCTTGGATCTTGAGTAAGAATCACTCAATGGAAGGAAAAACGCTTAATATTATGTTGAGGGTTTTTCGCGTGTAAATTGGCAACCAATTTAATTATCTTTGTTAAGGTCTCATCATCATACACCCTTAAACATGAATTCTAAACACATAATAAGGCGCGTAAATAAATATAATAATGATATGCGGATGGATACTTAACACATTGTTCCTAGAACAAATCTCTCCATTTCCTCTCTCCCGCTAGCACAAGTATTACTTCTACCCGTTACATAACACTTCTAAAGAAACCTCATTTACATTGAGGGGAATAGGTGAGAAGAGAAATACATAGAGTAAGGAGGTAATAGGCTGGACACGCAGGTCCAATTAATAAATTCTAAATTTATTACAACAATTTCCAAAATTGCCCCACCCATCTAATATCCATCCGATATACATTATTCATGCATCGCAACCATGTATTCACACAAGCATGTTATCAATCAATCTAATCCAATTAATTAATCTGAATATTAATGACCATCCAATGTTCAACAACGATTTGATTTTGCACGAGTCAAACTCGTTTTGCGAATAAGTACTCAAAGTACGAATTCTTGAATTAAATTAAACTACAACATTAAATCCAATTTAATATGTATTTAATACTAATTCACTATTTAATTCCAAATTAAATATTACACTTTATTAACGAACCTTTTGCGACTTAGATTCCAAATCTAATCTTTACGGGTCTCAAAGCCCGATTAACATCCAATATTAATTTAATTAAAGTCCAATGGGCTTTTAATTAATTTCTTAAGGCATGGACTTTTGGTCAACTTGGGTCAAACCCAAAGACTAAAGCCCATTTAAAGGAATCACCCTTATATGCCTAGAAATCAATTTAGGCCCATTAGGCCCAATTAAAATTAAAGGTCCATTAAGTCATAATTGGACTTTATAGAAATGGTTTTGGTCCCAATTGGATCCAACCAATTTAGCCTAAACCCATCTTGGTACAACCAAGCCCAATAAGCCCAATTACAACATTACAAGCCCAAATCCAATTTAAGCCCAACATAATTAAATTCCAAAATTCCAATTTCACTATTTAATTACTCAAAGTGTAAGCCATAATTAATCAACCAAATCAATATTTCCAAAACACCAATTAGCCTAATTAATTATGCTCAGTAACATTAAAACATGTCCAACACATTTTAATCAAAAATCAAACCCATTTCCCATGCTTATCAAGTCTCGGCAATTAGGGTATTTTTATGTCCGATTTGAATTCAATCCAATTAAATCCAATTCAACATTAAATCAACATTCCCAATCGTTTCAAGTCATACAATGATCAACGAAATAAAATACCAAGACATTAGGGCAAGTAGTAGATTCGGCCAAGCCAATCCTTTTGGGCAAAATTGATCCAATCAATATTTCATGAAATTGATACAATCAAACTTCAATTAAACATCATTTAAGCATACTCAATCAAGCAATTTTACCAAATCATGCTCAAATACAATTTACCCAATTTTAACCCTAAATTCAAGTTTCATGCTCAATTGGCTCTGATACCATTGTTGGGTTTCTCTAAGGTCCCAATGATCAATTTAAAGCAATGAAACACATGTGAATACAACAAGGAAGTTGCGGAATACTTACATTGATCGGTTGAGGCGATGCGTCGAAGAACAAAAATCTTTTTCTCCCTCCAAGATGGCTCGGCAGTGAGCAGATTTTGGGTCCATTTTCGGCCATGAATCAACCTTCAAGCTCCAAGCTTTCGTGATGTGATTCCAAGCTCACAAGTGGGTTTCCCTATCACCTTCGCAAGACTCTAATGTGTGCTAGCACTCTTGATTTTGCAACAAAATCATCACATTTTCTTTTCCTTGGCTCTCGATTTTGACCAAAAAAACAGAAGAAGAAATTGCCCCTTTGGGCGAGAGAGAGATGAGATAAGACCACCTTGGCCGAATGGAGAGAGGGAGAGAATGAGTGAATTGGTTGGTTGATTACCAAAAATTATATATGTTAATTGTTTTCAAAAAACAAATAAACATATATCATTTTTCTTTTCCAAAAAGTCAAACCATTAAAGGCTACAACCACTACCATCTACTCCCATCACTATTCACTCAATCAAGTGACTAGTTGTCACATCAATCAAAGTGACAAGTGATTTGACGCTTGATGTGACTTGCGGGCCACACTTGAATTCGAAATGCGAGTGCGCTCGCAAACACTCCCGGGCTCGGGTTCGCTAATTCCAAATTAACGAATTTTCCGTTGCGACGCAATTAAATAATTATGCCTAGCAAAATCACTATTCACGTCGCTTACGAATTAATTCTAAATTAACTCGTTTGCCCGAATTAAAATCTAATTTCAATTCCGCGTCGAAATCCAATTTCGTATAATATATCGAATATATTATTTTATCGATTAATTCCAAATTAATCGTTTTCTCTCTTTAATTAATATTTTATCCCAGATAAAATATCTCCGTAATTAATCCTAGATTAATTTTCTCTCTCATTTAATTAATCCCAGATTAATAAAGTGCGAGTCATACGTCATCGGTGAATCTTCGGGAAGCGACCCATGAGATCCCCGGATATGTTGGCAGTAAATCCGGTCGTCGGACTATCCGAACACGTAAGTACCTAGTACTACGTTTATACCGATTTACAAGACAATGTTGGCTTCTAGCAAAGCGCCATGCCTACCCAATTCTCCAGAAATATCCTTACAGGAATATGTGATCTATATCAGGCGTAGTATACGTAGTATTGCGTATTTCGATCCAGCATCGGATGTCACGTGCAAGGTCTGGGGCTGGAAATGTGTCTGCCCCGTACGAAGCACATATCGGATCTCTGGTAACTAGTCTCTATAATCGGATAAACATGACCTAGTCATAATATCCCGATAGCTGCAGCATATAAGAGAACAAGTTATGTATCCTACGTGATCATCATCTCCACTATGACTGGAGTGATACTTCCATCTCGACATCACACCCAATACACTACGATTCTCAATATACCCAGAAGAGGCGTACACAGATACCTGTTAAAGCCCTGGACGACCAAAACCAAAGTACATTGATTGTCGCAAGTATTAGCGGTGCAAGTCTCAGGTTAAGACCAAATACACCTACCCTGATTCGGACTTCCATAGACACATAATCATACTACCAATGGAATTCTGAGGGGTCTATCCAGAGCGAAGCTGTTTTCCGTACCATCGGTAAAACACAACCTCCTACTACACTTGCATGAGTATCCTATACCCAAATATATGAGAACTATGTCGTTATGCCCTCACAACACGCACAAGTGTAATACTAGTCTTTTTCGCATTATCGATGTCCAATCTCGATAATACTCTGACTATGGATATTTAATGATTAAACCATCGTGGATTGATACTGTCTCATATCATCTCAATCCGGAACTAATCATATGGACCTTTCATCATTTATACATCTTGGTGATCTAATCACAAATGATAAAAGAGCAATCTCATTTGTCACATAGTTAATTTGTACAACAACACCATGATCTGTACAAATAGTGACGCTATGGGTCATAATTGTCCAACAGTTCACACATGTGTAACCATACAAACCACACGTGTGCCCATCAATGTAACTCTCCAACTAATGTAACCTTGTGGCTAATTGTTAACCCCTTAGACTGGTTGCTCGGAGAAATGGGGAACAAGTGGCGTTGGCGGCAGCCAAGCACTCGCAAGAAGCACATGGCTTGGGTGGGTTGTGTGTGTGTGGGCAGTTGGTGCTGTCTTAAGAGAGTGTTGCTGAGACATTGGGCAGTTGGTGCTGTTCGGAGGGAGTTGATGATGTCTTGGACAAGGCAATTGCGTGCACATGCAAGGCAGTTGCGCATGGGAGAGGGCTTCACATGCAGCACACATGCGGGGCAGTTGCGAGAGGCAGTTGGCCCGCACTTGCATGGCAGTTGGTGTGCACATGCAAGGGAGTTGGCTTCACATGCAGAGCACATGGAGCAGTTGCGAGGAAAACTGCTAGTAACCGTGGCCAGTTGGGAAACATGTGGGGAAATTCGATTGATGTTTGTGTGTGTGTGTGAACTTCCTAGAGCAGTTAGGATGTAACTGCTATGTGATTATTTGGCTGGTGCCTATTGGGCTAGCACACCCTATGGCAGTTAGGGTGTAACAGCCGCTAGTATATATTGTGTCTGTGAAAAACATACAGAGGGAGAGAGCGTAGTACATGAGTGTACAAGAGTGAATGTTCATTGTGAGCATTTGTATGTTCTAGCATGATTCCTTGTAATTGCTTTGGTGAGTAATAGAAAGGTTGGGCATTGTCCTGTAAAGCTTTGTGTATTGTATTTACTTGATGCGTGAGTTGCTTGTGTGCTTAGTGTGAGGGTGTGTGAACATTGCGGAGTGACTGCTTGTGACTTGCGTGTGCTTGCGGGAAAATGCTGACTAAGTTGGGCGAACTTAGTGCAGCATTTGGCTAAGAAAATTTGGGGTTGAAATTTAGCTGTGTGACACTAATATACATGGAAAGCTTATCCAATGACTTC
Source organism: Zanthoxylum bungeanum (assembly GCA_019454045.1). Classification (NCBI taxonomy): domain Eukaryota; kingdom Viridiplantae; phylum Streptophyta; class Magnoliopsida; order Sapindales; family Rutaceae; genus Zanthoxylum; species Zanthoxylum bungeanum. Next base: position 18,697 of record SKCR01031975.1, read on the forward strand.
ATTACATACGTATAGCTATGCAGGCCCAAATTTCTAAGTCATTTTTTTTTTTTTTGAATAATCCTGCAGCCAAATCACCTCTTTCGGGCTTAAACGGAGCAGGTAAAACCTCTGATTGTCCCAAATTCTTACAATAAACATACTCTCTGAATTTGAACTCAAGATATCAAGATGAGATCATGAATCCTACACTAACAAGCTACGGGGACTACTCAAGTCCGGCACGTAACATATAGGGCAACAGAAAAGAAAAGAGAAGCATTACATTTCTATTTTTTAACCTATAGGTAGTGTAAACACATTGCAACATTGCTGAAGACTATCGAAACCATATAATATTTATTACATTATACAAACGAAAATACAGGGCCAGGTTCAAGCATATACTGCACTACCCACGTATATATACAAAAGATAATATAAATAAAAACCATCTCCGTAGGCATAGGGAGTTAGTAATCGTAAACGAAAGAAAAAGAGAAACAAAAACAAAAACAAAAACAAGATGGCTGCCCTATGCAGAAGGAATAAGATGTCTAAGCAGCTTCAAAAACTAAATACAAAGACATCTCCATGTGCTAACTAAGACTGCAAACATTACTGCAACTGCAGCTACCCTAAACATAACAGCAAATGACCAACTTGAGAGCCCAGCTCGAAAAATCTTTGAAGTATCTTTGTCCATCAAAATGGTGCTCTTTAATCTTCCATTTGCCCTGTCATCTGTAGTCAGTTCTTCAGAAATATCACTGTTTTCACTCGACTCTATAGGGGAATTTCTCTTTACCTCATATATTGCCCTAGTAACAGCATTAACAGGAAACTTCTTTTCCGAATCTGCTGCTACTCCCTGCATATTAAAATTTAATCAAATTCACAACCACACGTAAAGATATCAATATATCTTTTACATAACCTCCATTTAAAAACTTCTAACCTCTGCAACAACAGGTTTTGATTCATCTTCCTCTGGCATGCAGCTCTTAAGTCTAACTGGTCCAATTTTAAGTTTATGCTGCAGCCGTAATCTTCTTGGAGCATCACCCTGCATCACAAAGCCCTGACTGCGAGGATGACTATGTGGCTTGCGCATCCTGGTTCTGATACCTGTTGCAACAATATTACTGTTGGCAATTGCATCTGTGTGATTGTTTGAATTGCCGTAACCACCGAAAGCGTAATAGATCTGGCTAGTTGTAGAACCAGAAGACAAAACATCCTGCTTGCAAGATTCAACATCTACATCGCAGAAGTCCCCTAAATAACCTGAGTTTATGAAATTTATCGACGATTCATCAAAACTATTTAGATAAGTCACAGTTCCAAAATCTTCTGGGATTCTTTCCATCTGTGAAGTAGCCTCTCTTGCAATGTTCTCCTTAAAACACAAACCGGTACCCTCTTGATTGGGATGCTGCATCTAGAGAACAATTATGTCAAGCAAATACAAAACTACCAGAAACACAGCAAACAATTAAGTTTGTTGCCAAAATTTGAACGAATATAATAATAGGGATACACTTGATAAAATTATCTACGTCATGTGGCTACACTTACGGGAGCCTGGGCTACTTCTGCATCTGACTCACTGCATGAACCACCGTGCTTAACAAAGGCCATGTTACTTGGAGTCTCACTCTTGATGAATGGATTCAACTGAATGCCACTCTCTTCAATCAAATTTTCATCTGAATTTTTAAGAATAGAATCCAAGAACTCTGTGATATACGCATCTGATTCAGATGGTTTCTGCACCTTCTCATCAAAGGCGGTCACGTCAATGCAGACAGGATGACTCACGGAAGAAGATCCTTTCTCCACTGGAAAAGGTGAATGCAATAGAGGAAACAAGATGCAATCTAGTGGCTCCGACATCACTTCATCAAACAGAACATGAAAGTCTTGAAAGGCCTGATCAATCTAAAGTAAGAAACATGACATATTCTATATTAGATAAATACATTTCTCATTGAGCAAAAAATAGAAAATAATGAAACTGAGATTGAGCACATCATTTTTACCTCAGAAGCTACTTCTGAGCTTTTGGTTTGACAATCAACCGGAGCTTGCAAACTAGAAGTTTCTTTGCCCGACAAATGCGAAGCAGAGCATTCAATATTTGTGGGTTTGCAATCTGGAGATGTTTGTTCCAATGCAAACCCAGATTTGGCAGAAGCAGGAGATGATTGGCTAGGTTCAACTTCATCACAGTGGGAAAGTTCAACACGGTCATCTTGTTTCTTAAACAAACGACAAAGCACAAAAGCACTCTGTAACATAAAATTCGACAATTTCAGTTAAATAATCAGGTAATTCAAGCAATGCAATTCTACAAACAACACATACCAAACTAAAAACAAAGAAAGAAAGAAAGAAAGTGGTGAGAGTGTTGATACCTGGCCAGGTTTGGTGCCATCAAGATCATCAGTGGTGGCGCGGTACTCGTGCATAACCCAATTGGTCCTTTTACCTTTAGGAGCACGACCCATATGAAAGACCAGAGTCTTCTTCATACCAATTAAGTTATTACCAGACTTAATTTTCCGATCCTTACCAGTTGCTTTCCAGTACCCAGCTCCTGTTGCTCTGTTCAATCTGTGCCCATTTGGGTATTTCCTGTCCTGTGGGCAGAAGAAAAACCACTCCCGATCATCTGATTTTATCACAGATAAATCTACAAAAATAAAATAAATAACAAAAATTAACCAAACCCAATTCTTTTTTAAATCAACTGTTAATCTTCAAATGATAACTATCAAGAAATATTACCAGGCAAATCCCAAGGCTCCCATTTACAGACATCAATTTCGCTAATAACTCTGACTTCATCGTTGTTTCCATTGATCTTCATTCTCAAATAGAAATCTATCAGTTCATCATCCCTAGGTCTAAATCTGAACCCCAATGGCAATGAATTCAGTGACAAAACAGCCATCGCCAACAAACCCTATAATCAAAAATCTGATTCTAAGAGAGATTCAATTCAAAAATCAACTTTTTTTTTTAAAAAAAAATTATTTTTCTTTTCCCTTTTTTATAATTCAAATCCTTCAGAAAAATAAGCAGAACCCGATTAGAAAAGAGACTTGGGTGGGTCTTCTTCAGCCAAACGTCAGAGTCACCCGCGTTTTAAAGACACTTTTGTATATTCCGCGTCTACTCGTTTTCGTGTTTTTTTCTTTGGCTACCATTTCTACCCCTTGTCTTCTTCGACTGCTTCTGCTCCAAGTTGAACTGTTGAAGGGCATAATCGACAAACGGCTGATGCTTTCTGTCGGCAAATGAGATTTTGTAACGTCAGCTATAATGACGTCATGATTTTTAGAAAAGAAGGAATTAGAGGAAGTTTCCTTGAAGCCTCTGTATCAGTTTCGTCGCAATTGGATTGCTGTTGTTTTAACTTCTTCAAAGAAAAAAATAAAATATAAAATTATAGGGGGATTATCACACTCTTCCCTAGAGTATTCAATATATACCAGCTATCCCTATTATTTTTGTAATATCTCATTATTACCCTAATCTCAAAAATCTATGTTCTTTTACAACCTTACCCTTTGCTACTATTATATAGACATAAGTAATTGACGTGTTTGAATATTTTAATTTATTGTATACTAAAAAAATTAATAGATTTATAAAAACTAGTAATTTTATACTAAATATTATTACTTAATTTTTATCTATTATGATTTCTCTGCAATGTAAATTTTTTTCAATTTTTTTTTTTAACATATTAATTTATAGGATAAATTATGAAAACTTTGGGCAAAACGCAAAACTATAACTTAGAAAAGAAGGAATTAGAGGAAGTTTCCTTCAACCTCTGTATCAGTTTCATCGCTATTGTTGTTTTTTAACTTCTTCCAAGAAAAAATAAAATATAGGGAGATTATCACATTCATCCCTAAAGTATTCACTATATACCATATAGCCCTACTCTTTCTGTAATATCTCATTATTACCCTAAGCTCAAAAAATTCAATATTCTTTTACATCTTTACCCTTTGCTACTATTGTATTGACATCATTGATTGAGGAGTTCGAATTTTTTAATTTATTGTATACTACAAAATTTATAAATTTATAGAATCTAGTAACTTTATACTAAATATTATTACTTGATTTTTATCTATTACTAGTACAGGATCGGCAATTTGTGCGGGTTGAATATATTTTTAGGTATTGATCTTGTAAATGTTCTGAAAATTATCGATTTTATAGTGTAAATAAGACAATTGATTTACTTACATGTAATATTTATGTCTCATTCGTTTGTTTTTCAGTTTTCAAATATTATTTCTAATTCACCGTGTGAGCTAATAGTTAGAATATGTATTCTGAATATAACATCTCCAGAGGCCGAATGCTATCAGCAGGTGACAGGTTGCCCCATCACCCTCAGCCCCAAAAAGACACACACAAAAACAAAACTCCCAACCAGATCAGACATATCATACACACCATTTTCATTCTTAAAATCAAACATACCATATTCATTCGCTCAAATCATACAAATCATATTATGTCAAGTATACAAATCATATGATACATACATATACGCACACACTCAGCTTCATGGTCTCACTTATAACCAAACACACACAAAAGCGCAAGGGCCCATACATTAACGACCTACGGATCATGGTCTTTAACGATTACTGTGTGGCTCTCGTCTTCTCCAAAGCCCATCCTTGGAAGCAGAAACCTAAACCTTAACCTTAACCTACATGGAAACACTAGAGAGTATAGGTCGGATTTTTAAAAAAAAAAATCGGTGAGTGAACACATAAAACAACATCAAGATAATAAATCATATATATATACATATATGTACAACATGAATAACGTCAAACCTGATTAAAAAGTAGAACAAGACGGAGGAACAGAATAGTAACATCATATTTATGTTACTGAAATTGAAAGATATATATATATATATATATATATATATATATATATATATATTGTAGGCACTGCATTTTTGCACATAAGTCCCTATGTTGAGTCTCATTTGGAGACACTACCTTTTAAGTCACGGAGGTCACGGAAAACGGACATCGGAAGGGGAAATTCAGAATAAATAAGGTTCACTGTTTTCGTTCGTGCTGCGTTCGTGTATACGTTCGAACTCCAAACAGATTGCGGGCGTTCGTGCCGCGTTCGAGGAGGCGTTCGAACGGTGTCGGTAATTCCGATTTTGCTGCTAGCCTCACATTAAGCCCAATTCGCCCAAGCCTTGGCCCACACGCCCAAGCCCACTTAAAACACATATTTAACACATGGTGAAATCAAAACAAATCTAAAAATCACATACCAAATTAAAATAAACATAAAATCAATCAAATATTTTAATTCCTTAATTAAGATATTCACCCACCAATTACACAAGATTCCTTCCTAACTAAACAAATCACATACTAAATTAAAAAGATGTCATGCCTAATTAAAATCAATCATAACAAATTAAATATTTTGCGTTCCTAATCTAGCCAAATTTTGTCCCCCATCAAATCCCTTGCTTTCCTTGTCTAACACCAAATCATATCTCTCTTTAAATGCCAAAATCCCTCCTTGTGAGACAAGGTGAAGCCCTAGCCATTCTCTATATAAACAACCCTTAACCAAGACATGATTCCGGCTAGCACATACACACAACTCACACGAAAATCACAACACAAGAAACACTCAAGCTTATTGACACAACTCTCACTCTCACTCTCAATAACCGAAGATCACAAACCAAAGAACCCTCATTGCCTTGACCAAAACACATCACGAACAGCCCCTTTACCTCATCAAAACAGCCCCCGAACCACACCATAACACCACCGAAAATCACACCCAAAACAGTAGCCAAAACATCCCAAGAACAGTAACTAAAATACAGCAGCAGGACAGTAGCAAAACGGCAGCGAATCGGAGTCAAAAGCAGCAGCAAAAGACGGAGAACGACGACTCAAAACAGTAAGACAACGAACGAGAGCAGTGAACCGGAAGAGTTGCGGAGCATCCACCCTTCCGACGATCGTGTAACGTACATCCGAGAGGTGATTTAAAAGGTTAGACTTGAGGGCACTTTTTTCATTAGTTTATATTCGTTTTTTTTTGTATTGTTTATTGAATTCTATTCGCATGAGAGTCGTTTGTGGATGCATGTTGTGGCTTGAATGAAATGGAAAATGTGTCGCCTCTTGTGGTATATAGGATGGAAACCCGGACATAAATTTCATAGCCGATTCCGAATGGACGGTAGTATGATCTGTACTCGGGATACAACTCCACGTACCACTTGAGTAACGGCACATTCTTTTGTTTTATGTTGCTTGGATTTATTTATTTTCGTTATTTGAATTCTGCATGTTACTTTTGTATGTATGATACAATCGAGCGCATGGGCTTAGTAAGTCGGATTAAAGGTCCCATATTTGGAGGAGTTAAAACCCTTTACCACGATGCTTTGCCGCGCCGGTTGATGTGTGTTCGGTTGAATGCAAGATACATTCAATCGGACATACTAAGTTTGATATTATTGTTCTTAATTCTTTGTATGCATGATTCAATTGAGCGCATGGGCTTAGTAAGTGTAATGAAAGATCCCATATGGGGAGGGGTTAAAGCCCTTTACCACGATTCTTTGCCGCGCCGGTTGATGTGTGTTCGGTTGAATGCAAGATATGTTCAATCGGACATACTAAGTTTGATATGATTGTCTTTATTCTTGTATGCATTATGTGATCGAGCGCATGGGCTTAGTAAGTGCGATGAAAGGTCCTCTAATTGAAGAGGTTAAAATCATTTACCAAGATGTCTTGCCGCGCCGATTAACGTATATTCAGTTGAATGTAAGATGTGTTCAATCGGGTACATGAAGTCTAAGGTTATTGCCTTTATTTTTTATATGCATTGAGATAAGCGCATGGGCTTAGTAAGTGCGATGAAATGTCCTCTAATTGGAGAGGTTAAAATCCTTCGCCACGATATTTCGCCGCGCTTCGTATTTCGCTATTTGCTTTTTTTTATGTATATATTGCGTCACATTTTGTGCATCAGGTCTGTTCCCGTTCGAACGCGTTTTCGAACGCTATACGAACGCGAACCTTCTATTTCCCGTTCGAACGCGTTTTACAAACGCTACTCGAATGCGCATGCATTTTGTTTCATCATGTCTGGATCCGTTCGAACGCGTTATCAAACGCTACACGAACGCGAACCTTCTGTTTACCGTTCGAACGCGTTTACGAACGCTACACGAACGCGCACACACTGAACTAAGTCTGTCTCATCATATTTCATGCACGACTGCCTTTTGGGTGATCTCCCTTGCATTATGTAGCCAATCATATTATTTGTATTCCTGCATTCACTCATTCGATGTGTTCTTGGGATGATATTCAAGCATGATTAGATTGTTAGCATGTTATTTGGTTAATATGTTCATGAGATAGTACTCAAGCATGATTAGGTTGTTCTTAGTTTTCCCTATCATATGATTGAGAAATATTCATGAGATTGCCATGTGATGTTGCATGTTGTGATGAACTTGTTGATGTATGCATGTGAATTTAGAAGCATGATACTCTTGGAAATAAGTGTTACTTAAACTTGATTAAATTATTACATAAATCCTTTCATTACAAGTGACATAAGTAAGGGACTATTCTGAACCCAATGGTTTGAGGTCTTCCCTTGCGAGGGGTGAGTGCGGCCTTAAATCTCATTTTTCCCGTTCACACCGGGTGGCGACTCCATTATTCTCCGGTTTAGTCCCTCGTGGCTACTCCGTACTCCCGACCGGGCCGCGAGCTCGGGACAGCATACGTCGTCCAGTTCCTGTGTTCCCATATATATATATATATATATATATCATAACAGAAATTGAAAGAGATATATATATTGTAACATAAGCTGGAATCCATATTCATTATACATACTGTAACATAAGTTGTAATCCATATTCATACACTTACAGATACTGAAACAGAAGCTGGAGGTTTTATGCCTATACAAAACGAAAATGTGATGGAGTTTATATACACATACGTAATAGAATCAGAATTTATGACAAAATACAAAAAAAAAATCTTATAGCAGAAATTAGAATAATATACATAATAGAATGCGGAAGCAAAATCTAAGAACCTATAAAGTGACAAAATATTATGATAAAGTGCAGAGACAGTAACCTATAACATAATACAGAGACAAAAATCCTATGAAAGATTACGAAAACAGAAACCTATATCAAAATATAGATTTAGAAACCTATGACAGATTACCGAGACAGAAACCTATAACAGAAACTAGAACACGACACATAACATAGTACAGAGTCATAAACTTATAACATAATACAGAAACAAACAAAATCCATAACAGATTACAGAAACAAAAATCTGTGATAGAATTCCTAAACAGAGAATCAGATTGAGAACTGCATAACGTCAACAAAAGCTTACTTATCAGAAAACATGTAAACAGAATCACGTATCGAAATCGAAAACAAATATCATGTAATCTGAAATCATATTCTAAAAACAGAATTGAAATCTGAACATAATTGTATATGTATCAAAGCGTCAAAAACCATATAGGACATCCATTATCGATCGCACGCATAGATTAGACAATATATATATATATATATATATATATATATATATATAACAAGACCATGTCGGCGGAGGGTAATAGATCAGTTATCTTCTGATGGTCAGAGCCCCAAACAGATCTAATCAGAATCAACATGACGTCCATTGTCGATCGCGCGCATAGATTAGTTAATATCAGTAATAGTATCATATCGACAAAGAGTAATGCATCAGTCATTTTCTGATGGTCCGAATCCCATAACATAATCAAACGTCACAGAGTGTCAAAAATTAAAAATATCGTTCGGACTCCGCGACAGAAATATTTTATCAAGTGTCTCGACGGAAAACCAAGTACAAAATATAAAACAAACACTGAGATAGAATTTATCATATCATATATAATCCAAAACAAGATTTCGGAATTCATTTTCTTTCAAAATCACTTTAAAACATAACATAAATTGAAAATCGGAATATATGTCAGAACTCATAAAAACGTCAACATTTACTACTTATCATCATGAAATTACTGCTCTGTAAATCTGAAAACACAAAACAAGACATGAATGTGAACTAAATGACATGCAAAATCTATAAGCTGGGAACATACATGAACTTTACCTTCTTTGTTCATAAATCCTATCATTCTCTTCAATCAAATCATTATTATTATATTTTAATGTAAAAGTTTAATTGAAAACATATTATACTGTCATATAAAAATAAGAAATACTACTAAATCATAAAATTAAATTAATAAATCTAAATTATGAACTTTTTTATATAAAAAAATATATTATACTATTCGATAACTTTTCAAATAATATAACAAATAATCCTATTCGATAACTTTTTAAATAATATAACAATAATCCTTATATATATATATATATATATATATATATATATATTATATATATATATATATATATATATATATATAAATTAAATATTTTAAAACTTTCTCACCACGCCATGTGATATCTAATCTCTACAATTATTATTTTTAATTAAATTATAAAATTAAAATATCCCTAAAATTATTACTTATTATTAAATTAAAATAAGAAATTATTAAAATAATAAACCTTTTACAATATAAAAATATATTCTCCTAATAAAAAAAACTTGTTACTTTAATTAATTAATGCTGTAATTTATTAATTTTTAAAATTAAAATGATAAAGTATTAAAATAAGAAACCTATTACAATAAGAAAACATATTATAATTTCTCATTAAAATAATATATATATGGCATATAATCTCTATAATTAATTTATAAAATTAAAGTAATAAATTGTTAGAATAAGAAACCTATTATAATATAATAATATAATCTTATATTTATTATTAAATATAAGATTAAAATATCTTTAAAATAATTTTTTAATTTTAAATTGTAAAATTAAAATAAGAAATTTATTGCAATTTAAAAAAAATAATCTCCTCTTAAAATAAGAACCTATTAATTTAATTAATTAATATTATAATTTAATATTTTTAAATTATAAAATTAAAATGATAAACTATTAAAATAAGTAACGTATTATAATAAGAAAACGTATTATAATTTCCCATTAAAAAAACAAAACAAAACAAAACGTATGTGGCACCTAATCTATAATCAACATTTTATTATTCAATTATAAAATTAAAATAAGAAATTATTAAAATAAGAAATCTATTATAATATTAAAATAAAATCTCATATTTATTATCAAATTATAAAATTAAAATAAATCTATAATTAATTTTTTATTGTTAAATTATAAAATTAAAATAATAAATTATTAAAATAAGAGACATGTTACAATATAAAACATAATTTCTTATTAAAAAAAAAAAAGAAAACTAAATAGCAGTCGTTCACATAACCTAGCCATTATTTGATTTCGAGTCTATTGTTAATTGTTGTTTGTTATTTTACTTTAAATTATTTCTATAAAAAAAATTTCATGATCTTTTCATTATTTATTATGTTTCAGGATGCAAACTATAACTATTAGTTTTTGCTAAGTTAATCTGGACTTTAAATTATTTTTATAAGTTTTTTATGAACTTTTTATTATTTGTTATGCTTCAGCACACAAACTTTGATTATTAATTTTTACAAAGTGAATATGGATTGGTCAATATTTGAAGTTAGATAAGGAAATTTAAGCTTAAATTGAATAAATTATATTAAATTTCATTGAAATTCATCCGAAAGAAAATTAAGTATTTTAAAAATTATTTATACTTAGAGATATGATTTCAGAAGAGAGATAAAGATGATAGAGAAACTCTAATGTGAATAAGAAAAATAATTTGACAATTGAGTGACAATATATATATTATATATATATATATATATATATATATATATATTAAATAAATCAAATTATCTCATTTAGATTATAAAATCGATGAGATCTGATATTAATTTTGATCGATAGTATTTCGAATATCCTGATATTTGATATATAATAAAAAATTTATAATATAAATAAAAAAATTTGAATAATTAATTTATTAAAATAATATTTAATATTTAATATCTATTAGCATATTATTTTTATTTTTGCTCTATGTCTCCGGTAGTCTCCAAAAGACGCAACTTGGTGGTATAAGGCTTACGATCTGGCTTTCAGGATTTTGGTTCGAATCCAAGGGGTGTATTTTTTGGAAGAGTCTGGGACAGCCAGAGGTTTTACCTGCTCTGTTTAAGCCCAGATCAAGTGATTTAGCGGCAGGGTTTACAATATTTCCCAAAAAAAAAAAAAAATCATATCCGATAATGATATATAAACAGAAAAAAAACACACCGCATTACTAAAAAATGTTAAAAAATTAAAAATCCTTGCTATAACATGACAATCAAAAAAGAAATTGTGGATGGAAAAGTAATAATTTAAAAAGACAAGAATAACAAGGTAACCTTTTCCCACTTGCGTGCCCATGTGAATTTAAAAGTAAAAGCAGAAATTTGAAAAAGGGTGAGACCCTACAGGCTAAGACACTACCTTATTATAAACAACTTAAAGCTCCGAGTCTCCGGACGGGACCCACGTCATTTTTTTTAGTCGTAGGCGTTTGCCTCCAAACAATAGTGTTGTTTAAAAGCTACATGATGATTGAATCTGTGATCTATATATTTTATTTAATTAAAAATTTTAAAAAATAATATATATATATATATATTATATAATTATAAAAATTACACAATATTTATTAAAAAAAATACAAACAATAATTCTAATAATTTCTAACATTAAAACAAAATATTTTTTATTAAAAAAATGATTTGAAACCTTTTTATTACAAAAAAATCCAAAACCCATCTGATTTAATTCTTACTGCCGATTCCCGATTCGACCGGCCGTTCCTGAAAACAATGCACTATAGTAATGGATATTAATAATATGACTAACAAATGAAAGATAATGTCTCAAATGTAACACTAAGATTCAAGTTTACAATTATGAAATTCCTGTTATCAGGACAGCATGCACTAGACTAGAGTTACAATTGAGAGAGATTTTACAACAATTACCTATCCTTCACAAAATAAAAAATAAATTGTAAAGAAAAATATCATAATCCAATGACAAGCCGTACTCAGATATCCATCTTTTTATTCACAGGCCAGTTTGGTATCAAAGCTACTCAAGCATATAGCAAAAGCCTGAAATGCAGAGAGAGGATAACGATAGTCCATAGTAAACATATCTTTCCCAACCTTGCCGAACTGCAGAATGATCTTATCGTGTTCTGGAGGTGCTGGTTGAGAGGCAGTGGATGCTCCGGCAGCTGGCTGTGTGGCAGCAATCAACTGAAAATTCTTAACAGATGCAACAGTAACCCGACCACGAAAATTGAGACACCAACACTGTAACTGTTCATGCCATCTTGGGGGCTTGTTTTTGAGAACCAAGGGTCTCACTTTGCCGTCCTCATCATTGTCACGAGGTGCGCCAATTTCAGAAAATCGTGTGCTGCTGAACTCAATAGAATGGTCAAGCGACTTTGAGAAGGAGATGCTTCGGAACGAGTCCTCAAGAGACCGGGGAAGCAGCTCTGGCTGGCCGGGAACAGAACCACCTGCATCAACTGCTGAGGCTGGGATTGAGTGCATGAAGCATTGCATCCTTCGGGGGCCTCGTGTACCAAGCACATTCAGTTCATAAGCTATTTGAGCTATGTTATAACTGCCACTCGGGACTTTTGGAGAGACTTTTTTGGAATAAAATCTACGGCTTGTACGTCCCGGAGGGGTTATATTTGCAGAGGTATATGGCGGCTGAGTGTCATATATTATAAATTTTGTCCCAAGGAAATTTGACCTGCAGCATGAAAAGGTTAAATACATGAACACAATACATTATAGAAACCAGTTTATATGCATTTGTCCATATGAAACTTCCAGAATCTATAAAATGAAAAGGCACTATTTTAAGTTCAAGGCAAATGGCATTCTTTTCTCTCTCTCTTTTTTTTCATTAAGAAACTCAAGATTGTATTTATGATGAAGAATCCATAAAATGAAGTTGACCAGCTGACCACCAAGTAAGCAAAAAAACAAAAACCTATCTGTACAATACAAAAGTATACCTACAAGGCTGGACCAGGTGACCAGCCTTTACACCCTATCTCAAAACCCCCTCCCAGTTGAGGAGAATAAAGAAAAAAGATAAATTTTGGAACTCCTTAGAAACTGAAGCCCACAGCGAATCTAAAAGATAAATTTAATGACAACATGATCTATGGATTTCATTAATAATAAGGATGCGAAGGGCCCAAGCTCCTCATTTACTCCCACTCTTGATTCACCCAAAATTATCATTACATTAAATTTTAATAGGCAAAATGTGAATGGCCAAAATCTCACGTAAAGGAGAACAGATGACTTCATGACGTAAAATTTATGTCTCAAAGAGGGATAGAACATGTCCTCTAAATCAGTTGGTTAAATAAGGTTCCTTTACAATAAAGGACGCTGCTCTTAGAAGAGGAAAATCTTCTTTTAATAAATTTCAGAGAGGAACACTAATCATATCTTGATGCCAAAATACAAATAAAAGAAAACAAAAAGTATTGCCAGCCCTTTGCACTGTGCCTTCGGTGAGACAAGGAAGAAAAAGGTTCTAAATATTTCATTTTGTATTCTAACCTCAACTTTCCAATATAAGTGCTGCTTGATCTTGAAATGTTGTCAGCATCCATGGAGATTACATACTCTGTATAAGTAGTTCTACGAGTCCTTTTTGCAGATAGAAGGAATTTCCCATTTTCAACTAGCAAAGCTGCGAGGAGGAAACAAAATGGATAGTCTGATAAACGTAAAGGGACTATTTCAAGCTAGGAGAACAATAAAGTCTATAGCTCTTAAGTAGCATGACATTCTTTTAATGGTTGGCCCACAACAGCTGAACAAACATTTAAAAAACAAATTTACAAGCTATGTTGGAGAGCTTTTGACATTCAAAATTTCTTTCATCCACCAGATCAACATCCTCCCGACCTACGAAGAGGTGTGACAAAATTTTATGCCATAGCTATAATGCAAAAATCGACCACAAGGGAAATCAACACATGGGATTTAAATTTCCAAAATAGGATACAGAGCAAAACCTAAACTGTTTTCTGGTTAGGTAACTAAGAAGGAATAGAGCTGTTCTAGGAAAGTGACTTCTGAGGGATCTTTTAGAAAATCTATTACTTTCAGTGATTGGAAGCAAATACTGTATTAATAAAAATGGTAGGATTCCAATACAGTTATTTGGGGATCTTGTTGACGTCCAATGATGTTTATTTCACAAGGTAGCAGCTTGTTCTTTACCAAGGTGAAGTAATTTTGTTTAGGTAATGGGCAAAAAGAAGGTGCAAAGTTAGATGGGTTGCATGGCGGCTCTTTATTACTAATTTCCTAGGCTTTTATACGCTGTCTGTTACGCAGAACCTTCCTATGGAAGATATGGTGGTTTCTTCTTCTCATTGCAGTTGAGATCTTATGTTCTTTAGAGACTCGAATTATACAGAGGCTCATGAGTGTGCTGCTTACTTGGGATCCTAGAGGGTATTTCTCTTCATTAAGTTCATTAGATGAGCAATTATAGGAGAGTTTGGATCCTTGAAGATTCAGGTATTTTCTCCACCAAGTCCTCCTTTATCAGCCTCATAGAAGCTTCTAGTGCCTCTATTTATTATATAGCATATGTTGGAAAGCCACTGTTCCGAGCAAGTTGAAAGTGTTAGCGTGAACAGCATCCGCATCAAATTGCCATGCCACTGTTTCATTTACTGCCCTATTGCCAACTTTTTATGGTATAAGCTCATCAAGGTTTTTAAACTCTCTTATGGGATAAACCTCGATCTTGTTAGGAGGCCTTTCTAGAGAGTTTTTCATCTTTTAAAGGTTTGGGGAAGGGGATTGTATTATGGGAGCGGTGATATCTGTTCTTTGGGTTTGTGGATAGAGACAAAAGAATATTCGAACACTATCCCAGGGAGGGAGTTTTGTTTTTTGTAATGTGAGGTTTTGGGCTTCTATTTATTCGAATTTTTAAGATGTCTCATTTTTCTTTATTCATAGCAGTTGGGAAGCAGCAATGACTTGGAAAGAGAAGGTTCCTAGTACTTTGGCCAAAGGATCTCTTGTTATTTATAATTTTTCAGCTGAGTCATACCTTTTAGTGAAGTCTTTTAGAACACCTTTTAGGGTTTAGAACTGCTTGTCCTAGTTTCCATGGACAGCCTGTTTACCTTATGCAAACTAAAACCAAACATTATGAGTGCTGGTTATGTAGAGTTCTTTATTTTTAAATCTTCTCCTGCCAATTGGCCTTATTCATGGTATTTAATAATGATAGTCTGATAGCATGCATTATGAACTATATAAGTCCAGCGTAATGTAATGTTCAGTTATTTATATCCAGAACTGCAGAAAGGGAGCATTTGAGATTAAATCGTGACCCATGCAAAAGACAACAAGCGATTCATGAATCCAAAACAAAAGCATTTGAGAAAGAACTTTTAAAAATAACTGGTTTTACTAAGCTTATTTTGATTCTTTACTTTTTTCTCCTTCTATCCGTATCTCAACTGAAGCAATTCACTAGGGATGAGGTTCACGGCCAAACCCTATCTAGCCTTACGTGTGCGCAAGTTTGGGCGGACAGTATGCTACCCAGTACAGATTTGGAATAATTAAAGTAATATACTGAAATACATCTGTACAGATGCAGAATTAAGCATTCAACATAATAATCCTAAAACAGAAAATCATTAAATGCAACTAGTCTTCTTGTTAAATATATGCATAGGCCAATCATTGAAAATTAATCAAGAACCTAATGCAGATGGCAAACAAGATCATGCAATCAACATTATATAACAAACTAGAAGGAATCTGCTCACCAGGGCTGAGACACAAAAAAAGGCGATATGTTAAATTAGATTTGTCCCTCTTAATGAAACATTGAATGGTTCCGTCACGTGGCCCAGGCTGAAAAATGAAAGTCAAAAGGAATTAGAAATAATTCTCTTCAAGATCATAAGAGTTTTAAAAGTACATTTAAAAATCACTAGCCTTTAAACAAACGAGACAAATACTACCTGCTTCAGCGACACTGGGAAAGTGAGCTTCCCACAGAACTCTGGACTTCTAACAATTTCTTTGCACATAGCCCTCCAAGAACGGCAAACGGATGCGCATGCAACAACATGTTTTCGAGAAGGCCAAGAATTCTCACTCTCCTCCAACCTCTTGATTACATCACAAAGAAGCTCCGGTGGGAGACTAGCCCAACAACTACTTTGAATTACAATAGGTTGGTCATCGTGTAACAAACTATGGGATTTACCTCTATGATGGCCAGTCAATCTAACATCAAAACCCCGTCTAGATAAACTCCCAAAACTATCTCTTACATCACGTACTATGCTACGGAATGACATCTTATAATTTATTCACAAACAAAGTACTAATTTATGTATATCTCCCTGTCGAATACTTTTCATAAATTATATTCCACAAGTCATGTACATATGGCTGCACATAAACAAAACAAAAAAAAAGCAAGCAACTCAGCTCCTCCCACAAATCTGATTAACAAAAAACTGAAGATAGAGTAAAAGAACAGAAAAGGCACCAAAATATGAAAAAAGAAAATAACCCAAAAAAAAAAAAAAACGGCAATAAAAGCAGGCTCACATGGACTCCAAAGTAGCACAGCTTTAACTTTTGAAAATTTTCCTTCTTTAGTTAGAGTTGAAAAAAGAAAAGGAAATAAATTAAAGTAGCCCACATCAAAAATAAAATAAAATAAAAATCAACAAGAAGCAAGTTGATCAATTAAAACAAAATCAAAATCCACACAAATATTGTTCATAATTTCCATAAAAATTGTTCTATTTACAGCAGATTAGATACTTGGCCATAAAATTTAAAACATTTGAACACGAGAATGAGAATACCAAGCACGAGACTACTAACCTGTTCTATAACAAAAAAGCTAAAGCAGGTCAAAACAATCCCACAGTTTAATCAAAACCCACAAAAAATCTGCAGCCAAGAAAATGAAAATGGAAAAATATATAATAACATGAGCCTTAAATAATAAAAAAAACACACTTATAGCAAAGATTTAATTAAACAGAAATGAAAGAGGGGATGTTCTCTGTACCTCAATATCTGCAAAGAAAACAAAACAAGAAGGACAAAGTCAAGTCACGACAGGACACAACTGTAATTTAACACCCTCTTCTCTTGGTTTACTTTTTTGGCTTTGGCCTCTTTTCTTTTTGCAATCTAATCCGGACTCCAAACAACATTTCAATTCGGTTCACTGACAAAAAAATTATCTCCAATAGACGTACTCCAGCTATTTGAGCTTAGAACCTTGAATTCCTAGATTCAAGTCATATGTAGCATCATTGTAAGAGTGTAGAATAGCATTGATTTACCCACGCATCATTCGACCCCGATATAGATGACGTGGGGTTTCTCCGATATTCCAAAAAAAAATATATTAATAATTATTTTAATTTATTTTAATTGATAAATTAATATTTTATTATCAATTGCCATTATATTTATCACTGATTACCATATCCTTGTGCAGGCAATTGTAAACCGCTACTACCACCACTGACCACAACCATGTTCCGATGAACTTCGTATTATGTTTGGTACGTTAGAATCTACACAATAATATCATTAGCATCAGAACATTCGCTCATCTTAGATCTAACGAAATCTCCATAAAGCCATTCATTAAGGAGGAAAAATCTCCACCGGATAATCTGTCACCTGTCTGGTTCAGGGCATAATGTCAACAACTAGCACCTGCCACTCTACTATAAAAAACAAATGTCAAAAAGAGGACAATGCCCTATTACATGGTTGGACGAACCGCGCCGCCAAATTATTTATTTCAGATTTAAATAGAGTAGGTAAAATTTTCAATTGTCCTAAATTCTTAAACTTAAATTATAAATGAAGTAAGAGATAAAAGAGAATCATATACTGTGTACATATTCAAACTGATCATCAAAAGCCAAGATACAATACCCCATTTAAATAACACATTAATATTGGCTCTTGAATTCTTTTTTTTTTTTCTTAATTAACATTAGAAGGGAAAAGCCAAGACGCAAGTGCTAGAGTAAGCGATAGCAATAAAAAACAAGCAAGCAACCGACCAAATAGATATTATTGTAATTTTTCCTAACTCTTTATCTTTTTCTTCTTGGCTGCATGCATTTACATTTTAGGGTTTTGCTCTGACTTTGACCATCTTCACTTCACTTCACTTCACTTGCCAAGTTTCTTCTTTCTTGCTTCTTTGTTCTTACCATGAACCTTTCCTACAAATTATAAAATTTGTTCAAAGTAATCAAACTCCTCTTATTTTCAAAAATTGCAACTAGCTTTCTTTTTTTCTTTTATTTTTTGTTAGAATTAATCATCAATGTTAGCCGATCCTATTTTCTTCTAAGGAAAAGCTATTTTCAATTAACATTCCAACCCACTTCCCCATAATCCATGAGTTAATAACACGACCTTAACTATATATATATCAACTACGATTTGGTTGAGTTGAAATCATTTAGGTTGTAATTTTTCTTATAAAATAAGATCACCCAATTGATATTTTCCATTAAAAATCAGAAAATGTACGTAATTATGGAATATTATTAATTATGACGTTAATACAAGTAAGAGATATGGATCGTTGATTGAAGTTTATGTCCATCATATCCATATAAGATGAATTTGACTAATTCGAAAAGGAGAATGGTCCCCCCTTTCACAATTTTTCAACGCTCTTCTTTATTATGGTGATCATTTTTTATCTAAAGAGCATCATAGGAACGTGGTTTGTTTTTGACTTTGAAAATGTGGCTCATGCCTCTTTTTCTCTCTCTTGTATTATTTTGTAGGGATGAAAATGGATCCAATATGATATTTGTTCCGTTAAATCAACATATACGAAACTTAACCTTGCGGGCTCTCGTATAGGTCTCTATTTATATATGGATTTTATTTTTATTTGAATAATAATATCAATATCCGTATCGACATATTCAACCAATGAATATAGAAAATTATCTCATTATTTAATAAAGTATGTATTATCTCTCCCTCCGAGGGACTTATAAAAAAAATTGTTATTTTAAAACATAAGTTTTGAGTTTAGATAGCTAGTTGTTGCGATGAGCTTTTCACGATTTTTAGGTAGCAACACTAATTATTTTAGATGTAGATATTCAAAGTCACATAATTATTTAAGATTTTGATAAATTTTTTATTGTAATATCAGTAAACTATATAGTGTAATACTATACTTAATCATTATATCCTAAGTGAAGTGTCATTAATCATTATTTAATATGTGTTATGTGTTATTTGATTTTTTTCCCACAATTAATGCGATAATATTAGCCACCTATCATATAAAGTCACATGCTAAATCATTTGAGATACTAAATATGGATCCTAACTATATATCAGTAATATAACTCAATTATATATCAGGAGTATAAATTAATTTAGTTGATAAAATATCTTGAGTTAAAATAAAAGATTTGGATTTCAAATCCAGATAGGAAGGAGAGGAAAGTTAATAAGCAACATTCAGTAAATTGTATATTAAAATAAAAGGAAGTTATTTTCGATCCATCTTAAATTAGATAAAAATACGAAAATATTATAATATTTTTTGTTTTATCATTTTTGCACCCAAAAAATTCAAAAGTGTATCAAATTTCATCTTTTAAGGTGGAAAATGATATTTTTTTGCACGTTTCGGGTGGAATGTAATGTATTTTTATACCTTAAAATAAAAAATACATATTTTTATAATATCGAGTGAAAAATATTAAAATAAAAAATATTATAATATTTTCGAATTTTTGCCCAATAATTTCCGAAAAGGAAATGGTATGTTTCTATTGGTGGCTGTGGTCAAACAAGTGGGTGGGGTTGTTCAGTTGATGTGACTAACGGCTAATACAAGGTTTCAATTAATCATCAAATTGGAAATTGCCAAGCATTGGCTATTTCCTTCTTATAATAAAGAGTTGACAATTCTCCTTGACCCATAATTAAATAAACTTCATTTGTTATAATAAATTAATTATAATTTAATGTGAAAAAAATAAATAATTTTTATACTATTATTGAAATAAATAAATAATCCATTTATTCATCAACCTGAAGTTAGAATTAAATCTAAAAAAATTCCGAAAATTTTAAAGTTTGTAATTTTCCATCTGAAATTTAAATACTGTATCACTTTCCACAATATTTTTAACAGAGTTAAAAAATTAATGACATCACAAGAGCATTTGAAATATTATAGTTACAAAAAATGTATCATTTTCCATATTGCCGTTAATATTTATAAATATCACACTTAAATTCTATTTGTAACATAATGCAAGAAGGCATACTGTTAATTATTTAGAACACTAAAATAGCAAATTGTAATATTTATAATGTAATAATGCATTATATAATATTATATTCAAATTCACACAAAGCATCCTAGCAAGTTTCTTTAGTGAAAGAAGCCCAATAATATTCAAACACGTGTCACATTGACGTCACATGGCACAGACTATTCACGTGCAAAAGTCATAACACTCTGGAATATCTTAATATCGGAGAAAGCACATAGAATATGGGAAACACGTGATTGATAATCCTTCGATATGATATCATTTTAGGAGGAACCCACTCTAGAGAGAATGTACTCGGGAGGAAACTCATTATAAAGATCCAATATAATGATCTTTCGAAGTAAATGAGCTCCTAAATGACTTCACTAAGGAGTGTAGGAAATTACTCACGGGGCTCCGTAATGAAGTACAAGATTCGTAGTACTTAAGACCACTGCGAATGACAAGTGAGATAAATGGCATAATCATTTCCCACTTAAATTAATATGTAAGTTTAATTAGCGATAAATATCAAGCAGGTATCTAATATTGATACAACAAGACACCAATGTGTTCCGTAATGAAGAACAAGATCCGTAAGTACTTAAGACCACTGTGAATAACAAGTGTGATTAATGGCATAATCATTTCCCACTTAAATTAACATAAGTTTAATTAGTGATTAATGTCAAGCATGTATCTAATATTGATAAAACAAGAAATCGACGTGTTAACATATAATTAGCAATTACATCACTTGAAGTGAAAAGCATATAAAAACAATAAAGAAGAAAGAATGAGAGGATGGATCTCGATTCATTGAAAAAGTATAATATCCCAAATTTTCGGAATAACATTGAAAAATATGTTGAAATGTCTTGAAGTGGTATTTTGAAACTTTGGAAATTGCGTAATTCGAAAGGATCAGTTACGTAGATTTTTGGATATTTTTTTATATGAGTAAGTTTTGTTATTTCGATTATAGAAATACCAAACAAACTCTGATTGAGCTAATTCTTAAACCGTTGGAAAAATAGACGAGTAACTTTCGTGTTGAATACTTTTCCAAAATTGGCATCAAATGGCCTAAAAATGTGAATTTCTGAAAGTGTAATGTTGGACAATTATGACCCATATCGTCACTATTTGTAAAAGACATTGTGGTTTTTGTACAAATTAACTATGTGACAAAGGAAATTGCTATTTTATCATTTTGTAATTAGATTACTTGAATATATAAATGATAAAAGTCCTTATGATTAGTTCCGGATTATAAGATATGAGACAATATCAATCCAAGAAGGTTTAATAATTAAATATCACTAATCGTAGTATTATCGATACTGGACATCGATAATGCGGAATAGACTAGTATTGCACTTGTGCGCGTTGTGGAAGCACAACGACATAGTTCTCATATATTTAAGTATTTGATACTTATGCAAGTGTGATAAGAGGTTGTGTTTACCGATGGTACGGGAACAACTTCACTCTAGATAGGCCCCTCGGAATCCCATTGGTAGTATGACTATGTGTCTTTGGGAATCCAAATCAGGGTAGGTGTATTTGGTCTTAACCTGAGACTTGCATCGCTAATACTTGCGAAAATCAATACGCTTTGGTTTTGGTCGTCCGGGACTTTAAAAGGTTCTGTGTACGCCTCTTCTGGGTTTATTGAGAATCGTAGTGTATTGGGTGTGATGTCAAGATGGAAATATCACTTCAGTCATATGGAGATGATGATCACGCAGGAATACAGAACTAGTACTCTATTATGTTGCAACTATCGGGATAATATGACAAGGTCATGATTATCTGATTAAAGAGACTAGTTGCTTGTGATCCGATATATGCTTCGTACGGGGCAGACATTATTCCAGCCCCAGGCCTTGCATGTGACATCCGATACTGGATCACAATACGCAATACTACGTATACTACGCATGACAAAGATTATATATTCCTAAAATAATATATCTGGAGAATTGGGTAGGCACAGTTCTTTGCTAGAAGCCAACAATGTCTTGTAAATCGGTAAGAACGTGGTACCAGGTACGCACGTGTTTGGATAGTCCGACGACCGAATTTACTGCCAACATATCCAGGGATCTCATGGGCCGCTTCCCGAAGATTCACCGATGATGTATGACTCGAACAGAAAATTAATCTAAGATTAATTACGGCGAGAATTTATCTGGGATAAAATTCGATTAGAAGAGAGAGAACGATTAATTTGAAATTAATCGATTAAAATAATATATTCGATATATTAAATGAAATTAGATTTTAAGCGGAATTAAAATTGGATTTTAATTCGGGCAAACGAATTATTTTAGAATTAATTCGTGAGCGACTTTCGTAATAATTTTACAAAATATTATTGTTTAATTAAATTTGATTTAATTAAGGCGTAACAGAAAATTCGTTAATTTGGAATTAACGAACCCGAGCCTGGAATGTATTTTGCGGGCCCACTCGGATTTTGAATTAAAATGGGGCCCACATCAAGTCACATCACAAGTCAACCTAATCACATTTAGATGATGGAAGTTGTTAGTTGGTGATGGCTTGAATTATACAATTCCTTATTTTATTTTAAAAGATTTAGTGACCTTTACCAAATCTTGGATTTGGTATATGACTTTTGATTTTGGAAGATCAATACACTTAACACACTTATCACTCTCTTCTTCTCTTTCACCGTGAAAGCCTCTCTCACTCTTTCAATTCTCACTTTGCCGAGAACCACAAAGAACCAAAGGAAGATTTTTGTTGCAATTTTCTTCCTAAGCTAGCACTTAAAGAGTCAACAAAGGTGATAGGGAAACAATCCCTTGAGTTTGGAATCCAAATTCAAAGCTTGGAGCTCAACCATACAAATCAAATGAGAGCTTGGAGCACTTCTCAAAGAGCAAATTTTTGTTGTCTACGCATCCATATAATCGATCGTTGTAAGTATTTTTCCGTAATTTTACTTCGAGTATTCACATGTTTTATGCTTAAATAGATCCTTGGCATGTTCTTAGAGAACCCAACATGTACATTATCAGGGACCAAACTGTAATTTCATAGGGGTCATTTTTGTAAATCTCAGAAAATTTTTCAATAAATACCCTAAGTTTCCACAAATTACCAAATGGAAAGAGTTGCACCCACTTCCCCATCCAACACTTCCTTAGACGCATGAGAGGGGTGGCATTGCTTGCCACCACCACCGACTAGCAGGGTATCACCGGCTGGTGCGCCCGTTTCACCCAATTCAGCGGTGGCCGATGGCGAGCCAACCATTACCGGCAATAGTGAGAAAGATATGGAAAGACACTTGCACCACCATAGCTTGGTCCTGGCTCGTCGCTTCATTTTGTGAAGCAATCCACCCACCAAATCGAATCCGTTAGAACGTACTACGAGGTTGCGGTGTCAATTTTATCGAACGATGTTCAGTTGTATGCAAATCGATGAAGAAATAAATGGTGAATAGTGAAACCCATTTGCGAAGTAGCTCTAATTCGAATTTCGTCGATTCTAGCGCATTCGTGGGAACGTTGGATCAGAATCTCGTTAAGATATCCCGGTAAAATTTTCTATTTTTCAAGTTAAGAATATTATGTTTGAATGCTTCCAATAGTATCTTAGATTAATTTGTTGACATGTAATGAATTGAAGAAGTTAGAATGTATAAGATTTGTGCTATTAGTAGAATCCAGGTGACATCAGAATAAATTAGATCGATTCGATAAATTATGCGAGTTTCCGATAAAATTGATTTTTGTTCATATCTGTGACTTGATGAATGTAATGATAAATATGAGTTAATTATGATGTTATAATGATATTTAGATGGTTTTGGAAAGTTTCAGAAGGTTCATGATCATTCGATAATGTTATCGAAAGATTTTTCAAAAATACATAATTCGAGGATTTAAGTTATCTGATTGTCCTGGAATGATGTATTATGACGTATTAGGAGTATCTAACTTGTTTTGGAAGGAACATGGAATATTTGAAAGGTCTCATATCTGTTTGTAACGTTTCCAAACTTTTCGGTGGATTTTTTAGTTTTAGATCGAAAGTGAATTTAATGTTATGGATTTGAAGTATTTGATGTTTTAAAAGTAACGAAACTGAAATCGTTGGAATCAGACTTGAATTGAGTGTTTCGAGAAGGTCCGAAACTCTATTATAGCTAAGTCGGGAATTCTATAAACTGCGATTCTCACAGAGTTTTGCAATTTATTTTGACATATTTGACTATGATCAAGAGTGTTCGCGAAGCCAGATAAGTATTCCATGCGATGAATACTTGATGTATGGTATGTTTGTTTGCTTGTTTGTTTCTGTAGGAAATGTGTATGTGTGTGTCCATATAGAGATATGTCTGTGTGACTGTCTTTTGAACAAGCATATGATATCGTGTTTCCATTTTGTGATGTGTGAATTATTTATTATCGGATGATGGATCTAATATGTGTTAAATGATATAATGATATTGTATTTTGATGTACGAGTTATTTGTCAGTGGTTAGTAGATTTGATGTGTGATATGTGATGAGCCTGATATGTGTGTGGTGTTAGTAGACCCGGCCAAGGTTCCGGTTCAGAACCGGAATCGAACCGGAAGGGGACCGATTCGGTTGGGGTTCCACCCCAACTCGAACCGGTCCGAACCGGTGGAACCGTACGGTTCCACCGGTTCAGACGGTTCCAACAGGAACCCTACGCCCCCAACGGCTACTAGCCCAAATAAAAAAAAATTAAAAATTAAAAATTATATTTATTATATAAAATATAAATTACTAATGTACCCCTAATAACGGTAATAAAAATGGTTATATTTAGGGACATTTTTGGTATCAAAAAAATTCTAAAATTCTATAAATAAGATTCATTTTTCATAATTTCATCACACCAAATTCTCAACTCTCTCATTTTCTATAATTCTCTTATTCTCAATCTTATTTCAATACAATTCTCTTATAATCTTATATTCTTATTCTCAATCTCAATTCATTTAGTTGTTAATTTGTTATCATTCGCATCGCAATTATTCAATTTTCTTATTTTTCTTCATAATTTCTCAAACGAAAAATGGCAAGCTCATCTGAGAACATTATGTCAAATATGCCAACCCAAGAGAGCGGCCCTAGTGTCAGTGCACAATCACGGAGAAGAGAAGTTAAGGCTCGGTCCTCGGATATTTTCAAAATTCATTTACTTTGGAACGCCTAGAAGATGGTTCACAACGAGCAATTTACAACTATTGTGGGGTTATCTATAAATTTTCTGGTGGATACGGCAATATGATCAAGCACATGGAAAAAATCATCCGGTTGAATTTGGCATTGATACGACGCAGACTCAAATGGCCAGGTACGCATCATCTAGTAGAGGTACGAGTAGTGTAGATTTATTTAAATATTCTGATGCAAAAAATAGAGAAGAATTTGCGAAATTAACTTGTATGGCACATCTTTCTTTAAGCTTTGGTGAAAAACTTCATTTTACTAATTACATGCATAATGCTTTAAACCCTGCTGCATGTAGAATGACTCGAAACACAACAAAACGTCATATTTTCAAATTATATAAATATGGTAAAATTATTTTAAATGAAATATTTAAAGAGATGAAATGTCGTATTTCTATATGTTCTGATATTTGGAGTGACCATTGGCAAACACACTCATACATGGGTGTGACTTGTCATTGGATTGATGCATCATTTACCATGCAAAAAAGACTAATTGCATTTAGAGTTTTTGATGACCCACATACTGCACATAATATTTCTAGAATGATGAAGGTAATTTTTGATGAATATGGTTTAGTAGAAAAAATTTTAACAATTGGATTTGATAATGCATCTGCAAATACTGCATCCATTCATGATTTAAAATCCTTATGTGAACCAAATTTAGGGGGTCGATTTTTCATATTCGTTGTACATGTCATGTCCTTAACATATGTGTGCAAGACGGACTAAAATTATTATCACCTTTCCTTGATCCAATTAAAACGGCACTTAACTGTATTTGGTCATATTCTCAAGTTAGGAGAGAATGGACCAAGTTTTGTAAAATAAATGGTATTAAACCGATTAAATTTTCAAGAGATGTTCCAACACGTTGGAATTCTACTTATTTTCTTTTATGTCAAGCATTTCAATACAAAGATGCATTATGTAGTTTTTTTTTCTCAACATGTTCAAAATATCACACTTTATCCTAGTCAATGGGATATTTGTGAAATTTTTTTAGATATTTTAAGAGTTTTTAATGATGCTACTCTAGTTTTTAGCGGTGTTTATTATCCTACAGCACATTTATTTCTTCTTGAGAGTTTGAATATTGTTGGCACTCTCGATGAATATGTTGACAGTGACGACCCTAATGATATTGTTTTGCTCGAAGCCATTACTGCTATGAAGGTAAAATGGTTGAATTATTTTAGAGAAATTCCTTTACTTTATCTTATTGCTGTTGTTTTTTATCCTAAATTTAAATTAGAAGGTTTGAATGGTGGTTTACAAGCTTACTATGGTTATTTAGGAATATTAGATGATGTTGATATTACGAGCATAATGACGAAATTAAGAAGTGATTTAATTATTTTATTTAATGATTATATTGTAAGATATAACTTAGGAACATTAGGTCAATCTAGTACTAGCGAACCGATAATTCAAACAAGACTTAGCGCAGGGGATCGTTGGTTATTGTAACGAAATAAAAAATCTAGGGATACGACAACAACTAATAACCCTGAATTAGATAATTATTTATCTACAAATTTTGAGTTTTCTAATGAAAGTTTATGCAGTAAAAATTTTAAAATCCTTGAATGGTGGAACCGGCATCAAAATATATATCATGTTTTATCTATTATTGCTAAAGAGATCTTGGCAGCACCTATTTCCACCGTTGCGGTTGAGCAAGCCTTCAGCTTGGGAGGTAATATATTGGAAGTTAGGCGATCTTCATTACATCCAAGCACTCTAGAAGCAACAGCTTGTGTGGATGATTGGACTCAAGCTGATCTGAGACAACAAGAAGATGCCCCCAATGATTTTGAAGATTTATTCGATAATGCTTCTGCAACAAGTGCAAGCGGAACCGGAGCCGAAGGATCAACTGATAATGATGATTGATAATTGTAAAATTATAATTTACAAAGGGGATATGTCTAAAACTTGTAATGGAACTACGTGAGCTTTGATTCCTCTCACCATTTGAGGATATGTAGGCAACTTAAATTTTTAAAAATTTAAGCTCAAGCTCTTCAATGTAATAAATTTTTTTTATTTATAAAATTAATATCATTTATTTTAATTAATTTTCAAAAAAAAAAAATCTTTGAACCGAACCGAACCGGAACCGTTCGGTGTTTCGGTTCCACTTAAGTGTGGAACCGGAACCGAACCGGATTTAACCGGTTCGGTTCCGATTTCACACTTGTGGAACAGGAAACCGGCCGGTTCGGTTCGATTCCGAACCGGAACCGAACCGCCGGCCGGGTCTAGGTGTTAGGGTTGGTGCTCTAAGCGCCAATTTCTCTTATATTTCCTTGTAAATGCTTGTATAAATATTTTATTATGAATAAAATAAACAATTTATACAATATGAATTCTTTTATTATATGGTAAAGACATAAATGACCATAGAATGATTGATTATGATACTGTTGCAAAAGCGTCGCAACTGACATTGAGTTGTATCGTAACAGCTGTAACATCCCCGATCCGGAGATGTTACCGGTGGGGAATAGGCCGTACTATTCCTCTGAGCCTCTGACATACTAAATGTATTCTTTGCTACTGTCTTAATTTAACTGTATCCTGAACATGAGACCATTGCCCAAACTTATTAACATAAATTACAAATTCTCATAAACTTAATGTTACATACATTTCGACTCAACACTTAATACCGAAACACAACTTTACTTATACACTTTTCTGAAACTAAACTTTGTTTGACTTGACTGAACTATTACTCTGACTGAACTCTTATACTCTCTGACTCTGAACTGGTGGACTCAGACCCACTAGTGACTGCCATCAGTATCCGTCCTCCCGAGCTCGTCTTCCAAGAAAACCTGCAACCAAAGAAAACTGGGAGTAGGGGGTTAGATCGCTATTCGATCTAAGTGAGTGGACAAGAAAACTGAAAAACTTAAATCAAAACACCAGATATTTAAAACTAAAATTTTAGAAAAATCACTTCATATGAAATCTCTTTAATAAAGCTGATCTTTCTGAAAACTACTTTTGAAACTCTGGTTTCCCAAAACTATTTTCTAAAATCTGATTTCTAAAAACTGAAAATTGTGAGCTGATCTGTATCTGAAAAACCTTGACGTATGAGAGCGTTACGTATCGTCGTCCCTCCATACCCCTAACTGTAGCCAGCAGTGCAAATCCATGACTTTGGGGCGTTACATATCGTCGTCCCCTAAAGCATGCCACTACTGTCTCTGAAACTGGTGGTCTTGGGGCGTTACGTATCGCCGTCCCCCAAGCCACAAACTAGAATTGGGGGTGCAGATCTATGCTACCACCCAAGCTCTGAAACTAGGATTTCAGGGCATCTAACATCCCTAGTCCTGAACTAGGATATAGGGGCATTACGTATCGCCGTCCCCCAGTCCTCTACATGTGCACATGTTCCATGTCCGTCAATTCCATACTGTCTCAAGTTACATACTGATGTGAGTTTTTTCCTCATGCCCCAAAAAATATAAAAATCATACTGAAAACATCTATTTGTAAAAAATTTCTCAAAACATTCTAAATCATAAATGATATGAAAATAAGCTTGGCTAACGCCCTATTTGCAGAAAAGTAAGTCTAAATTTAATAAGAACAGATAAATCAATAAATGAAATCAATTTAAAGAAAGAGGTGTCCACTCACTGATTTAGAGTCTGGTTGACACTCGTTTGCTGAGGGAATTTTATGATTCATGCAATAATCTAAAATTGACAACCTTTGTTAGAACTAGGCTGGGGAACATATTCCGCAGTAAACTAAATTCATCCATTCAAATACTTATATCATGATGTACTGTGCGATTTCGGACTGATACGAGACCCTTAGGGCGGCCTCTAACACGCTGGGGTAGAACTGGAATGGTTTGAAATCAAATTGGTGGAATTTCTGTCTTAGGGTCGCGACGCAAAGGTCTTGTACGTCGCGACGCGCATCGTCCAGAAGCTTCCCTGAATTCCAGCACGCGTCGCGATGCGAGCTTCTTCCTACGTCGCGACTCAGAACTGATTCCCAGTTTTCTGCATCTCTTTCTTTATGCGTTTTTCACCCAAAAACATTATTAATACTTCCATATCACTTCCAATACACAATCCAACAAATCACATCAATTTCACATATTATAAACTACCAATTTATCATAATTAACCACTCATTTAGTCATAAATCCATAATTCTTAAATCAACTTTTAAACTTTTCAAACCCAATCATTTAACTCTACAACTCATTTCTTTACATATAAACCATTCATATGTAACCCTTAACATGCTATCATCTATAATCTACCTTTATTCCTTCAAAATTAAACAATTCAAGATTTGGGTCAAATGCGTTTTACCTTTTTTCTTGGATTTCTTCATTCTTTAAGCCCTCCATAGTTTCTAGCTTGCTTCCATTTTCTTCTTCATTTCTTTCTTTTCTTCTTCTTCTTCTTCTCATCTTCTTCCTTCTTTTCTCTCGGCTTCTCCTTCTTTTTCTTTTGGGTCAATTGATATTAAGAATACTATAGAAGTGTGTAGAAAAATGAAGAAAATTTAAGATTTTTCCATTTGGGTCAGAAGTTACTATTCATCCAAATTTTTGACTGGCATTTTTGACCAGTTTCTGTTCCTAATTTGGGAAAATATTTAACGAGGAAGTCGTAGCTCTCGATCTCAGATTTATGACTATATAAAATTCATAAAAATAGAAGTTATTATGAAAATGTTACACCCCAAATACCAT
Organism: Zanthoxylum bungeanum; assembly: GCA_019454045.1. Lineage (NCBI taxonomy): Eukaryota > Viridiplantae > Streptophyta > Magnoliopsida > Sapindales > Rutaceae > Zanthoxylum > Zanthoxylum bungeanum. The sequence continues at coordinate 49,201 of SKCR01031975.1, forward strand.
GGGCTATCTAAGGGGAACATTATACAGTCTCGTCCCGGGTCTTCGAGGAATTTTTCGATTGTCCCTAAAGTCATTCCATTAGTATATATGAGTCTCAATATAATTTATTCTATACGCCTTCGTCCTTTTCGAAACAGTACAGTTGTATGTAGTAGAAACCACTACCGGTAGTTAGAAATTCTCCCCTTCTTAAATAGGATTCGTCCTCAAATCCTTTCTAAACTTGGGATCTCACCACAGACCCCCGGGTTCACGGCCTCGCTCCAGACTATCAGCCTTAATTGACTTCATACTCAAAATCTCCTTGTTTTACCTGTTATAACTCTTAATTTTTCTGAAAACTAACTCACGCTTGCCTCAGTCCTTTCGTTGTCTTGGCTTCTGTTTTCTACTTGGTACTTTAACTTCAGATCGAGAGGATGTTAGTTTCTAAGGACAATCCCAAGATCAATTAAGCATGTAAAAGGTGTGAATACTCAAAGAAGTTTGCGGAAAGATACTCACTTTGAACGGTTGTATGGATGCAGAGATAACAAAAATTTTGCTCCTTATGTAGTGCTCCAAGCTCCTCTTTGTATGAATGATTAAACTACAAGATTTGATCTTTGATTCCAAGCTCAATGGGAAAATTTTCCCTATCACCTTTGTATGATCCTTTGTGTGCTAGCACTTGAGATTTTTGAAGCAAAAATCAAGAACTATGAAGCCAAGCTTCACGCTAATTTGAGAGAAAAATGGGGTGTAGTTTTCGGCCAAGGAGAGAAGAAGATGAAGTGTAGTGTTTTTCCAAAATTGAAAGTTATATACCAAATACAATAATTGGTAAATGTCATTCAATCTTTCAAACTTGTGTGTTGAACAAGCAACCATCAAATTCTTCACTAACTTCCATCACCAAAAAGGCAAAGGATTGACTAGTGATGTGACTTGTTGGCCCCACTTTAATTCAAAATCCGAGTGGGCTCGCAAACACACTACGGGCTCGAGTTCGTTAATTCCGAATTAACGAATTTTCCGTTGCGACATAATTAAATCAAATTTAATTAAAAAATTATGCCTAGCAAAATTACAATTAAAGTCACTCGCGAATTAATTCTAAATTAATTTGTTCGCCCGAATTAAAATCCAATTTTAATTCCGTTATGAAATCTAATTTCATTTAATATATCGAATATAGTATTTTATCGATTAATTCCAAATTAATCTCTCTCTCTCTCTTCTAATTGAATTTTATCCCAGATAAATTCTTACCGTAATTAATCCTAGATTAATTTTCTCTCTCTTCTAATTAATCCCAGATTAATTATGTTCGAGTCATACGTCATCGGTGAATCTTCGAGAAGCGACCCATGAGATCTCTGGATAATGTGTGCCCCGTATTGCGTATTGTGATCTAGTATCGGATGTCACATGCAAGGCCTGGGGCTGGAATAGTGTCTGCCCCGTACGAAGCATATATCGGATCACAAGCAACTAGTCTCTTTAATCAGATAATCATGACCTTGTCATATTATCTCGATAGTTGCAACATAATAGAGTACTAGTTCTGTATCCATGCGTGATCATCATCTCCATATGACTGAAGTGCTATTTCCATCTTGACATCACACCCAATATACTACGATTCTCAATAAACCCAGAAAAGATGTACACAGAACCTGTTAAAGTCTCGGACGACCAAAACCAAAGCGTATTGATTTTCGCAAGTACTAGCGATGTAAGTCTCAGGTTAAGACCAAATACACCTACCATGAATCGGATTCTTATAGACACATAGTCATACTACCAATGGGATTCCGATGGGTCTATCCAGAGCGAAGCTGTTCCCGTACCATCGGTAAACACACCCTCCTATCACACTTGCATAAGTATCCAATACTTAAATATATGAGAACTATGTCGTTATGCTCCCACAACGCGCACAAGTGCAATACTAGTCTATTTCGTATTATCGATGTCCAGTCTCGATAATACTACGACTAGGGATATTTAATGATTAAACCTTAGTGGATTGATATTGTCTCATATCTTATAATCCAGAACTAATCATAAGGACTTTTATCATTTATATATTCAAGTAATCTAATTACAAAATGATAAAATAGCAATTTCCATTCTCACATAGTTAATTTGTACAAAAACCACAATGTCTTTTACAAATAGTGACGCTATTGGTCATAATTGTCCAACAATCTTCCACTTGGCCTATTGCCAGTCACACAATCATCTAACACCTGAACTATGTACATGTCGCTCAAACTTTTACTGAGGAATAGCTTTCGTCAGCAGATCTGCAATGTTGTCATCTGATGCGACCTTCTCGATCTTCACATCGCCATGATGTATGATCTCACGAATCAGATGGAAACATCGAAGAACATGTTTGGATCGTTGATGAGACCGCGGTTCCTTAGCCTGTGCTATAGCCCCGTTATTGTCACATTACAATAGAAATGGCTCAGCTGCTAACGGAACTACTCCTAATCCAATTAGGAATTTACGGATCCAAACTGCCTCTTTTGCTGTTTCAGCTGCAGTAATATATTCTGCTTCTGTTGTTGAATCGGCAACAGTCTCTTGCTTCGAAGATTTCCAGCTTACTGCTCCGTTGTTCAAACAAAATATGTACTCGGATTGCGACTTACATCGTCTTTATCGGTTTGGGCATCAGTATACCCTGTTACCTCAAGTTCTCCATATCCATAGATTAAAAAAGCATCCTTAGTTCATCTAAGATACTTAAGGATATTCTTAACCGCCATCCAGTGACCATCACCAGGATCGGCCTGATATCGACTACACATGCTCAAAGCATACGAGACATCAGGTCGCGTATATATCATGGCATACATGATCGATCCGACTACCGAAGCGAACAAGATCTGACTCATATTGTCTCTCTCATCTTGAGTTTTAGGACACATGTCCTTAGATAGAGTGACACCATGTGACACTGGCAACAGTCCCCTCTTAGACTGTTCCATGTTGAATCTCTTCAACACTTTGTCAATGTACGTGCTCTGGGAGAGTCCAAGCAGCTTTCTAGATCTATCCCGGTAGATCTTTATTCCTAGAATAAAGGCTACTTCTCATAGATCTTTCATGGAGAATTTTAATGAAAGCCAAGCTTTTACAGATTGTAGCATGGGAATGTCATTGCCAATAAGTAATACATCATCAACGTAAATGACAATGAATGTCAGTGCGCTCCCACTAACCTTCTTATACACACAAGGATCATCCTCGTTTTGAACGAAATCATATTCTTTTATGATCTCATCAAAACGTTGGTTCTAAGAGGGCGATGCTTGCTTCAATCCATAAATGGATCGATTTAACTTACAAACCTTGTTTGCAAGTCTTGGTACGACAAAACTGTCAGGCTGTTGCATATAAACATCCTCCGAAAGGTTTCCGTTAAGGAAAGCGGTTTTGACGTCCATCTGCCATATTTCATAATCGAAATATACAGCAATCGCAAGCATTATCCGAATAGATTTAATCATGGCAACTGGTGAAAAAGTTTCATCGTAATCGACACCATGTCGTTGATGATACCCTTTCGCTACAAGCCTAGCTTTGTACGGTTGTATGTTGCCATCTATGTCGGTCTTCTTCTTGAAGACCCATTTGCAACCAATAGGCTTTACGCCTTCTGGTGCATCAACCAGTGTCCAAACTTGGCTGGTGTACATGGAATCCATTTCGGATTTCATGGCTTCTTCCCATAAAGCGGAGTCGATATCTTATATCGCTTCTTCATACGTAGCCGGTTCGTCATCCTCAATAAGATTAATATCCACATGAGGTGAGATCAGAAACCCATACCTCTCAGGTTGTTTTCTGACTCTCTCCGACCTACGCGGTTTTTGTGTATTCGAAGATTGTGGTACAGTCTCATCACTGATGAACTATTCGTGTTCCATTAAGGATTCTTTGCCAGGAACAGTATCACTCCGATTTTCATCGAGTTCTACTTTCCTCCCACTTACTACTGCATTTAGGAATTCCTTTTCAAGGAAAACCGCATGTAGAGAAACAAATACTTTGTTCTTTTGTGGGTTGTAAAAGTAATATCCTTTGGTTTCCCTAGGATAACCTACAAATATGCACTTATCCGATTTGGGTTCATGTTTGGTACCATCCAAATGTTTGACGTATGCCCAGCAACCCCAAATCTTCAGGAATGAGAAACCCAGTTTCTTTCCTGTCCATATCTCATACGGAGTCTGTTGAACAGACTTTGACGGAACCTTATTCAAAATAAGTATTGCACTGTTCAATGCATATCCCCAGAAGGAAATAGGTAGCTCAGTGCGACTCATCATCGACCTTACCATGTCCAACAAAGTTCGGTTTCTCTGTTCGGACACACCATTTAATTGAGGTGTTCCGGGAGGAGTCCACTGTGAAAGAATACCATACTCTTTCAAGTAATCAAGAAAATCATTGCTTAAGTATTCTCCACCACGGTCCGACCGTAATGTTTTAATACTTTTTCCGGTATATTTTTCCACTTCGTGTCGAAACTCTTTGAATTTCTCAAAGGTTTCCGACTTGTGTCTCATAAGATACACATAACCATAACGCGATGCATCATCCGTAAAGGTTACGAAGTATTCATATCCACCTCTAGCTTGGCTAGACATGGGCCCACATACGTCACTATGAATGAGGGCTAACAGTTCGGTGGCACATGTACCTTTACCGCTAAAAGGTGTTTTAGGCATTTTACCTAATAAACAAGATTCGCAGACGTCATATGAATTTGGATCAAATCCGTCCAAGTACCCACTCTTCGAAAGTGTGGATATGCGAGTCTTGTTAATGTGTCCTAGACGACAATGCCACATATAAGTTTCATATTTGTTACTTAGTTTAAACCTTTTGTTTGTTACATTATATGTTTGAGATTGATTTATATTCAAAATATAAAGACCATTATTCACATCAGCACTACATATTTCCATATCATTTTTATACATAAAACACCCAGTGTTTCTAAATACAAAAGTATACCCACATTGGGCTAATAAAGATACAGATATAATATTCCTAGTCAAACTAGGTACATAATAACAGTCTGATAAGTGTAGTACATGTCCCGAGGGCAGTTCCAAAATGTAAGTCCCAACGGCCAAAATGGCGACTCGAGTCCCATTTCCAACGCGGAGGTCGATCTCTCATGAAGCCAGTTTCCTGCTAATCTGCAGATCCTGCACATCAGTACATATATGAGTACCATAACCAGAATCAAAAATCCAATTTTTAAAACTAGAAGTAGACATGTTTATTTCTATAACAAACATACCTGAAGCCGGTGCCTTGCCCGCTTTCTTATCCTTCATCTGCGCCTTGTAATCACGACAGTCACGCTTCCAGTGACCCTGTTTGCCACACTGCAGGCAGACATCTTGGGATTTGTCCATTACCTTCCCAGAAGACTTTGACGATTTGGCCTTGCCCTTTTTATTCTTTTTCTTTACACCTCTAGTAGCCTTTGGCCAAGTCTTGGCAGACTGGGATGTTGAAGCGAAGTGCGCCTCGCGCTTTTTGCCCTTTATGAGCTCTTTCTCTGCTTCTTTAAGCATAGCCATCAACTCTCCAAGAGTGTCTTATTGGTTCAACATGTTATAGTTCATAATGAACCCGCTCCAGCTGTTAGGAAAAGACTGTAAGATCAAATCTATAGAAGTCTCAACCTCGAAGACTATGTCTGGCTGTCCCAGGTGTTCGATGTCAGCAATCATCTGTGACACATGATGCTCAACAGATGTACCATCTGACATGCGAGAGCGAAAGAGCTTCTTCTGCAACTCATACTTCTGCGACCTAAGGTTAAATCGGTGAAGGTCCCTTAATTTCATAATCATCTCATAGGGATCCAATCCCTTGTTCTGACAACGAAACTGTGGGGTCATTGCAGCAAGCATGACAGATTGAGCAGTTGAGTTGTCATCGCTATGAGCCTTCCAAAGCTCAAGCTCAAGCGGCTGTTTATTTCCGGGCTTAGGCCCGAGAGGTATCTCTATCGTATAGAGCATTCTCTCAGCCCCCAGGAAAATCTTGAGGTTCATATCCCAGTCAGGAAAGTTCGAACCATTAAAGACATTCTCACCCATGATAATATCCTAACTCCGATCTTTCCAGCCATCTTAATTGCAATAGTCAAACTATTCAATTAACGATATTTGGGTACAGTCCAACTGTTACAAGAAAATAATAAAATATCAGTCCAACTAATAAATACATAAAATGACGAAATAATTTGAAAGCGCGTTATGCCAAGTATTTGAATGAAATTGAAAATTCAATACTGGCCTCCCACTATTTTTCGGTGAGCCTCTAACCCTCTGTTGAGTACTCGAGAAACCTAGTTTCCTAGTGGGCTAAGATCCCGTTAAATAACACACAACCTTGACTTTGGCCAACAAGCTGTATGATATTTAACTAGGTAGATCTCTAAGATCAATTGGATCTCATCCAATTTCTAGATCCGGTAGGTGGACCTGCAAGTCCGAAACATATATACAATATATCCAATATATTTTCCTAACATTTTCCTCTGAATCAACTAAGCCTTGGCTTTGGCTCAACAAGCTTAATGATTCCAGTTAAGCGGGACCCATTAACTTTGGAAAGCTTCGTAATCCATGTCGATGAACAAGAAGTGATCTTGACTTTGGCCAACAAATCACAACTTGCCCAAGACATGCGATATGGAACAAAGCCTTCATGATTCAAACACATCCGTGATGGACAAAGGTCTTGACTTTGGCCAACAAACCAATGCCAATCTTGGATCTTGAGAATGAATCACTTAATAGAAGGAAAATGCTTAATATTTGTTGAAGGTTTTTCGTGTAATTGGCAACCAATTAATTATCAATGATTAGGTCTCATCATACACCCTTAAGCATGCATTCTAAAAACATAATAAGACGCAATAAATAAATTAATATTGATATGCAAATGGATATCTCACAAATTGTTCCTAGAACAAATCACTCTCTTTCCTCTCCCCGGCTAGTACTATTCTAACTTCTACCCAATTACATAATACAATAAAGAAACCTCATTACATTGAGGGGAATTGGTGAGAAGAGAATTACAAAAAATCGAGAAATAAAGGCTGGACACGCAGGTCCAATTTAATAAATTCTAAATTTATTACAACAATTTCCAAAATTGCCCTCACCCATCTAATATCCATCCGATATACATTATTCATACAATACATCCATGTATTCACACAAAGCATGTTATTCAATCAATCTAATCCGATTAATTAATCTTTGAATTAAGTGATCATCCAATGTTCAAACAACAATTTGATTTGCGCGAGTCCAACTCGTTTGAGAATAAGTACTCAAAGTGCGTATTCTCGAATTATATTGAACTATAATTTTAAATCCGATTTAATTTGTATTCAATACTAATTCTATATTTAATTCCAAATTAAATAATTACACTTTTAATGTGCCTTTGCGACTTAGATTCTAAATCTAATCTTAATGGGTCTCAAAGCCCAATTAACATCCAATGTCAATTAATTAAAGTCCAATGGGCTTTTAATTAATTTTTAAGGCATGGGCTTTGGCCAATATGGGTCAAACCCAAATGCCAAGGCCCAATTAAGGAATCACCATATTTGCCATAAAATTAATTTTGGCCCATTAGGCCCAATTAAATTTTAATGGAATGGTTTAGGCCCAATTTGGATCTAATCCAATTGTCCTAAACTAACTTGGCCCAACCAAGCCCATTAGGCCCAAATACAACAATTTTAGCCCAATTCCAAATTAAGCATAATTAATTAAATTTTAGTATTCCAAATTTCACAATTTAATTAATTAAAGTGTATTGCCATAATTAATTATTTAAATTAAAATTTCCAAATATTAATTTACATAAATAATCATGCTTTATAATTATCAGTACATGTCCAACATTATTGAAGCAAAATCAGTCCAACATGCTCATAAGGCTCACGGCAATGGTAGGATTTTTATATCAATTTTGATTTCAATCCAGTTAAACCACAAACTAATATATCCAAGTATTTTAAACTCATCCAATGGTCTAAAAAATCAAAATCACCATGAGCTTAGGGTACCTCATGTATTCGGCCAAGCCAACATATTTGGGGAAAATTAATCCAATTAATTTTTCATAAAATTGATCATGCATAACTCTAAGTTAACATTATCTAATCATACTCAAACAAACAATTTGATTAAATCATGCTCAAATAAAAAATACTCAAATTCAAGAATAAGAACCCTAATTCAATTTCATGCTTAAATAGGCTCATGATACCATTGTTAGTTTCTAAGGACAATCCCAAGATCAATTAAGCATGTAAAAGGTGTGAATACTCAAAGAAGTTTGTGGAAAGATACTCACTTTGAACGGTCGTATGGATGCGGAGATAATAAAAATTTTACTCCTTATGTAGTGCTCCAAGCTCCTCTTTGTATGAATGATTAAGCTCCAAGCTTTGATCTTTGATTCCAAGCTCAATGGGAAAAGTGTCCCTATCACCTTTGTATGATCATTTGTGTGCTAGCACTTGAGATTTTTGAAGCAAAAATCAAGAACTATGAAGCCAAGCTTCACGCCAATTTGAGAGAAAAATGGGGTGTAGTTTTCGGCCAAGGAGAGAAGAAGATGAAGTGTGGTGTTTTTCCAAAATTGAAAGTCATATACCAAATACAATAATTGGTAAATGTCATTCAATCTTTCAAACTTGTGTGTTGAACAAGCAACCACTTTAATTCAAAATCCGATTACCAAAAAGGCAAATGATTGACTAGTGATGTGACTTATGGGCCCCACTTTAATTCAAAATCCGAGTGGGCCCGCAAACACACTACGGGCTCGGGTTCGTTAATTCCGACTTAACGAATTTTCCGTTGCGACGTAATTAAATCAAATTAAATGAAATAATTATGCCTAACAAAATTACTATTAAAGTCGCTCGCGAATTAATTCTAAATTAATTCGTTCGCCCGAATTAAAATCCAATTTTAATTCCCTTATGAAATCTAATTTCATTTAATATATCGAATATAATATTTTATCGATTAATTCCAAATTAATCGCTCTCTCTCTCTTCTAATTGAATTTTATCCCAGATAAATTCTTGTCGTAATTAATCCTAGATCAATTTTCTCTTTCTTCTAATTAATCCCAGATTAATTATGTTCGAGTCATACGTCATCGGTGAATCTTCGGGAAGCGACCTATGAGATCTCTGGATATGTTGGCAGTAAATCCGGTCGCCGGACAATCCGAATACGTGTGTACCGAGGCATGGTTGGCTTCTAGCAAAGCGTCGTGCCTACCCAATTCTCCAGAAATATTCTTTAAGGAATATATAATCTTTATCAGGCGTAATATACGTAGTATTGCGTATTGCGATCCAATATCGGATGTCACATGCAAGGCCTAGGGCTCGAATAGTGTCTGCCCCGTACGAAGCATATATCGGATCACAAGCAACTAGTCTCTTTAATCGGATAATCATGACCTTGTCATATTATCCCGATAGTTGCAACAAAATAGAGTACTAGTTTTGTATCCTTGCGTGATCATCATCTCCATATGACTGAAGTGATACTTCCATCTTGACATCACACCCAATATACTACGATTCTCAATAAACCCAGAAAAGGCGTACACAGAACCTGTTAAAGTCCCGGACGACCAAAACCAAAGCGTATTGATTTTCGCAAGTACTAGCGATGCAAGTCTCAGGTTAAGACCAAATACACCTACCATGAATCGGATTCTCATAGACACATAGTCATACTACCAATGGGATTCCGAGGGGTCTATCCAGAGCGAAGCTGTTCCCGTACCATCGGTAAACACACCCTCCTATCACACTTGCATAAGTATCCAATACTTAAATATATGAGAATTATGTCGTTATGCTCCCACAACACGCACAAGTGCAATACTAGTCTATTCCACATTATCGATGTCCAGTCTCGATAATACTACGACTATGGATATTTAATGATTAAACCTTAGTGGATTGATATTGTCTCATATCTTATAATCCAGAACTAATCATAAGGACTTTTATCATATATTTGTTCAAGTAATCTAATTACAAAATGATAAAATAGCAATTTCCATTGTCACATAGTTAATTTGTACAAAACCACATAGTTAATTGTGACACTATGGGTCATAATTGTCCAACAAAGGGAACTCATCGTCCTGTTTTCATAACTTCCTGCTCAATATTTCACGTTATGGTCATGTCTTTGTATCAATGAATATCACTCATAGACTTTTCTTTATACTCAACTTACTCCGGCTCATTTCCCACTTGAGCTACTTACTCCGAAGGGTACAAGGTTCATAGTTTAGATCTATATCTTCCAGCTTTTGTTTGTTTAGACTTATTATGTTCATCTATAATGAGATATATCTAAATAGCCTTCTTACTAAGAACTTAATGCCTTCCTAACTTATTTTGTATAATTATTGGATTAGGCTTTTCTACCTATTTTGACAGATCCTTTATCTCTGAAGGTATCTGCACTTTCTTATAACTGGGCTCTTTTACTATAGCTTTGACCCTGGAAGGTATATACCTACATGCGTCCATACTAGGTTGCTTACTGGTTCCTCCCTACCATTTCATGTCTCTGCTTATCTGTATAACTTAGGACTTTGTAACATAGAGTCTGACTTCTTATATACATTTGTCCTATATTATTGTCCACTTATTGGATTGTACCAAGAAAGTTGGGTCTGGTAGTTCGCTAGGGGCTGAACTGTATGCATAATTCTACTTAAACTGCACTCTTGCTGTAGGCGGGGACGTTGGCGATTGAGTGCCGACTAAAATCCATTCTTTTCTCTATACCCTTATTTTCACTGCTACTGTAAGACTGATTTTGGTATTCCTCACTGAGTTGTTCTCCAAAGTTTAGTGCTGTCAAGGGTCACACCTAAATATACGTACACATGTCATAGCTTAAGGATTCACTTAATTTGATAGTTGCAACTCTGCAGCAACTTATCTCCTCGATTTTGTACTTTTCTACACATCTACCAAACCACCCATATCCATGGCTTAGGCCGTCCCAAACCCGTAGTGGTTTGGTCAACTAAGTCTGAGGCTGGGTACATAATGTGCTTTACTTTTGTCTTTGCTTATTAGGTATTCTATCCTACCATCGTTGCACTTTAACAGCTTCCATTTCCACCTTTCCCATTGGATTCTTATTATCTCCTGTTTTATTCTACTCTATCCTGAAAACTTTTCTGATTTATGTCTCTGTCTTTCTTTTTGAGAAACATCATCTTTCTTTATATACTCATCATTTTATCAGACCTTGGTTCCTTAGAATCTCAGCCGTTACTTGTCTACTACTTTATTTATGTAGTACTCCGTCTTATCAACTTCTTCATTAACACTTTTACTCAGAACTATCTCTTACTTCATTTCATTCTTAAACTGTATTTGAAGGTCTTATGCTATACTAAAAACTCTCGTGGTCTATGCCTCTGGTTCCTTATCCGAAGGATATCTTTTCTTTTCTCTACCCATTACTGTGTCTAACACCAGTTCCTTTGTATCTCAGTCATCACTTGATTGCTCCTTATCTCTATACCATTCTGTTATACAACTTTTCTGATTCTTTAACTTGAGGCTGTCTCGTACTTTTACTCTAACCTCATATTAAGTCTGAAGATCTTCTTCCACTATAACTTAACTCATTTCTAGTATTATCTTGAGGCAATCATCAAGATCCACCTCTGCTGCTGTTGTCTATTGAGGGTTGGGAGGGTGGGACATTCTTCTGTAACCTTTCTGGTTATGGTGATCTAGTTGCACATTCGGCTGAATTATAAGCCTAAAACTCTCGGGCATATATGTCTAGTAACATTTCCTACACTAAGGTACTACTGCTAAAACCGTCTGCTTGTCTCTTTCCACTTTACTTTTGATTACCTTTGACTATCGAGCTCACTACCTCTTTTGTGAAGTTCTTCTAAGATAGTGCTCTTTAAGCACTTCCTCGTACTGCCTCTGTACTTTTTTCCTATCTTATTTTTATTGTTTAGCCTTCTAAAGTTATTAGTTTCTCTCTCTGTGTGTTGCTACACTCTCTTGTTATTCCTCCTTAATAAGTTTACCCTGCTGCGTAAGTTTCTTTCTTATCTCAGTTCCTTGAACTTCTTACATCTCTATTCTCCTCAAAATTCCCTTTCAAGCTCGAATGTCTAGGGTATCTTTTACTAAATCTCCAGTTGAGGTATTAATTTTCATCTAGCCCTTCCATTCTCATCTTAGTTCCTTGAATTCCTTATATCTTTATTTCCCTGGAAACTCCCTCATCTTTGATTACTTAAGGCATCTTCTTATTAAACCTTGGGTTCGAGTACTATTCTTTTCCTAATTTCTCATTCTCATTATCGTGGGTCCCTTGATAAGTTTTTCACTTTAATTGCTCCCTATGATTTCTTGGTATTTCTAAGTCTTTACCCTTTTAAAGGCTCCTTAATTTAATGATGGCCTCTAGACTAGCTCAGCTTATTGTGACTTCAACTATTCTGGATTATGGTGTTTGTCTATGTCTATTTGAACTTATCATTTTGGCTGTCTAGCTGTCTCGCAATTTACCTATCATGCCAATTGCTCTTCTTTACTATTCCTCATCTTACTAGATTCTAAGTTGAGCCTATTCCTTCCATAAGGATCTTCAAATACACATATTTACTTACACTTAAGCTTGGTAACGCTCTGGTTAGGTATTTGCACGTTTTCTAGAATTGAGGTTTCCGGAAGGGAGGGTCGTCATGGGTTCCGCGGGGACCTGATCAACTATATTCATGTCTTAGGATTCATTACTCTTTATTTATTTCTCTGAGGTCTTTACTTATATTACTGTCTCTAGACTTCTTTTCTTATTTCACTGTACATACTGAATCTTTTTACCACTTATATTTCCTTCTTACTGTCTTCATTCCCTATTTTTGGCTCTAGGCCATACTACTGAGGCTAGTGGTGGTTCGCTATTTTGGCTATTTCCTAAATTTATGTTCTTTGCTCTTGCCACCGATCACAACTATGGCACGTTGTGTTATGGTCTATACTAGTACCTTCTTTACTTCTAAATATCTCCAACCTCACGGGTCTGTTCTTTTATACTTCCATGGTTTTCTACTGGCTGGTGGGCTGATCCTTAGTTTCTACCGTATTGGTCTATCCTGTGGACTTTTACTAGTGCTGCAAACCTTGTGCTGATTTGTCTTGTTCTCTTCCTAATAACCTCGAAACTTCCTTAATCTCTTTCTGGGTGATCAATCTTCTGAGGCTGGTAGGGACTAAGGTAAACATCTTATGTCTCGACGGGCTTTGATATCATTATTCTGGTGATCTGTGTCCTGGTAGGGTCTATTCCCCATGTAAGGTAGGTATGAGGTAGGCTCTATCAGGGCAACTTCCTTATCTGGTGCCACTGGGGGTTCAAAGAGTAGATAGTTTGAGGTATTGTCTCTATCAGATTGCTGGGGGTAATGTAACTAACCGTTTCTATTTCTTACTTGGGGATCTTGTCGGGGTTTGGGTATTTGCAGCTTTCTAAATCCTTTTTGGCATCTAGGTCCATTGGGGCTCTCAAGACCAATCTGGGTTTCTTACTTCTGTTATCTTTCTGGTTATTCTTCGTTACTCGGGGAACTTACTATCTATAAGAAGATCTCGAAGGTTATTAAATTTATTTGGAAGAATTTCTTGAAGAGAAAAGGAATCTTACTTCTACTGGGCAACTCTAATACTTGCCGGGGCTTTCTCTATTCTTCTTTTACTATTATGGGTTCTTGTGCTTTCTTACTAATCTAGGTCTATATCTCTTTCTTTCTTATTTCTGGTTACTTAAGCATCCTTACACTTTTCCTTACTTTTCTTCTAACTTTTCTCTTTCTCTTTTACTTTCTTGGATAACTTTCTATGGGACCTTACTGTCTGGTTTCCTATCTTGTTCTGAGTTTCAGAGAGTAATCTAGGATGATTACGGAATAATTCCTGACTAGAGTAAGGAAAAATGATTCAGAAGACTTGGAAATATTGGTGAGGTAGTGCCCTGCATACTAGTATCCCAGACATATTAAGTATACAAAACCCCAACACTCTACCCATTGTAGTCACTGACTCCCTAGACCATGCTCTGATACCATAACTGTAACATCCCCGATCCGGAGATGTTACTGGTGGGGAATAGGCCATACTATGCCCCTGAGCCTCTGACACACTAACTGTATACTTTGCTACTGTCTTAATTTAACTGTAACATGAACATGTGACCATTGCCCAAACTAATTAACATAAATTACAAATTCTCATAAACTTAATGTTACATACATTTCGACTCAATACTTAGTACCGAAACACAACTTTACTTATACACTTTTCTGAAACTAAACTTTGTTTGACTTGACTAAACTTTTACTCTGACTGAACTCTTATACTCTTTGACTCTGAACTGGTGGACTCAGACCCACTAGTGACTACCATCAGTATCCGTCCTCCCGAGCTTGTCCTATAAGAAAACCTGCAACCAAAGAAAACTGGGAGTGGGGGGTTAGATCGCTATTCGATCTAACTGAGTGGACAAGAAAACTGAAAAACTTAAATCAAAACACCAGATCTTTAAAACTAAAATTTCAGAAAAATCACTACATATGAAATCTCTTTAATAAAGCTGATTCTGAAAACAACTTTTGAAACTCTGGTTTCCCAAAACTATTTTCTAAAATCTGATTTCTAAAAAATGTGTTCTAAAATTTGAAAATGGTGAGATGCTCTGTATCTGAAAATCCTTGACGTATGAGGGCATTACGTATCGCCGTCCCCTCATACCCCTAACTGTAGTCAGCAATGCAAATCCATGACTTTGGGGCGTTACATATCGCCATCCCATAAAGTATACCACTACTGTTTCTGAAACTGGTGGTCTTGAGGCGTTACGTATCGCCGTCCCCCAAGCCACAACCTATTAATGGGGGTGCGGATCTATGCTACCACCCAAGCTCTGAAACCAGGATTTTCGGGCATCTAACATCCCTAATCCTGAACTATGATATGGGGGCATTACGTATCTGTTAGTGTTCCTAGAACATGCCAAGGATCTAATAAGCAAGAAAAGTTGTTCATAAATTCATTATAAGTTGCGGAATTACTTATATTGAATGGATTTGTGCTTTTAAAATTTTTGAAAAGAAGATCTCCAAGATGCTTCCTTTGTTGATTCCAAGCTTTGAGTTGTGAATGAAGATCTCCAAGATCCAACCTTTGTGTTGATTCCAAGCTTTGAGTTGTTTCCCTATCACCTTTGTTGATTCCTTGAAGTGCTAGCTAACTTGATTTTGCCACAAAATCAAAGAGAGTAGGATGAAGAAGCTCACGTCCAAATGGATTAGGGTTTCTTCATTTTGTGTGTTGTATTTACAAATGAGAGAGAGAGATGCCTTTTGGTAAAAACCAATTTACCCTTTTCACCTAAACAATGTGGTTGGGTAAATGGTTTCACCAAAACCATTCCAAGGTGGTTGGAAAGTAGATGGTTTGGCATAAATGCCAACCACTCTCCCAACTACCACATTTAAAGTGGGCCCCACATTTGAATTCAAAATTTAAATCTCTCTACGAACATTTGCCGCGGTTCGGATCCGTTTAATCCGATTAAACGGACTTTCGTCGCTAAATAATTAAATCTAATTTAATTAAATAACGATGCCTCGCAAATATATTACAAACGTCGTTTACGAATTAATTCTAAATTAATTCGTTCGTTCGTATTAAAGTCCGACTTTAATTTCGTAATGAAATCCAATTCATATTAATATATCCGATATATTAATTTTAGCCCATGTCAATAAATTAAATAGAAAAATCAAATTTAACTATTAAATTTATTTTACCGATTAATTCCAAATTAATCATGCTCTCTCTCTTTCGAACACATTTAATCCCAGATTAAATAATGCTTCAATTAATCCCAGATTAATTTTCTCTCTCCTAATTAATCCCAGATTAATTCTAATCGAGTCAACTGTCATCGGTGAATCTTTGGGAAGCCACCTAAGAGATCTCTAGATATGTTGGCAGTAAATCCGGTTATAAGACTATCCGATAAAGTGAGTACCTCGTACCACGTGCTTACCGATTTACAAGACATGGTTGGCTTCTAGCAAAGCATCGTGCCTACCCAATTCTCCAGAAATATTCTTACTGGAATATATAATCTATGTCAGACGTAGTATATGTAGTATTGCGTATAGCGATCCAGTATTAGATGTCACGTGCAAGGCCTGGGGCTGGAATAGTGTCTGCCTCGTACGAAGCACATATCGGATATCAAGCAACTAGTCTCTTTGAATCGGATAACCATGACCTTGTCATATTATCCCGATGGTTGCAACACAATAGAGAACTAGTTCTGAATCCCTTCGTGATCATCATCTCCATATGTCTGAAGGGATACTTCCGTCTTGACATCACATCCAATACACTACGATTCTCAATAAACCTAGAAGAGGCGTACACAGAACCTGTTAAAGCCCTGGACGACCAAAATGAAAGTTTACCGATTGTCGCAAGTACTAGCGATGCAAGTCTCAGGTTAAGACCAAATACATCTACCCTGAAGCGGACTCCCATAGACACATATACATACTACCAATGGGATTCTGCGGAGTCTATCCAGAGCGAAGCTGTTTTCCGTACCATCGGTAAAACACAACCTCCTATCGCACTTGCATAAGTATCCAATACTTAAATAAATGAGAACTATGATGTTATGCCCTCATAACGCGCACAAGTGCAATACTAGTCTATTCCGCATTATCGATGTCCAATCTCGATAATACTACGACTAGGGATATTTAATGATTAAACCTTTATGGATTGATACGGTCTCATATCATCTCAATCCGGAACTAATCATAAGGACTTTTACCATTTATATATCAAAGTAAATAAATTACAAAACGGTAAAAGGCAATTTCATTACAATATAGTTAATTTTGTACAAAAACACAATGTTTTTTACAAACAGTGACGCTATGAGTCATAATTGTCTAAAAATCTCCCACTTGGCCTATAGCCAGTCACTCAAGCATCTAATACCTGAACTATGTATATGTCTCTCAAACTTTTGCTGTGAAATAGCTTTCGTCAGCGGATCTGCAATGTTGTCATCTGATGCGACCTTCTCGATCTTCAAATCGCCATAATGTATGATCTCACGAATCAGATGGAAATGTCGAAGAACATGCTTGGATCGTTGATGAGATCGTGGTTCCTTAGCCTGCGCTATAGCCCCGTTATTGTCACAATACAATGGAACGGGCTCAGCTGCTAACGGGACTACTCCTAATCCAATTAGGAATTTATGGATCCAAACTGCCTCTTTTGCTACTTCAGCTGCAGCAATATACTCCGCTTCTGTTGTTGAATCGGCAACAGTCTCTTGCTTGGATGATTTCCAGCTTACTGCTCCGTTGTTCAAACAAAATATGTACTCGGATTGTAACTTAGAGTCGTCTTTATCGGTTTGGAAACTTGCATCGGTATACCCAGTTACCTCAAGTTCTATATCTCCATAAACTAAGAAAGCATCCTTAGTTCGTCTAAGATACTTAAGGATGTTCTTAATCGCCATCCAGTGACCATCACCTGGATCGGCCTGATAGCGACTACACATGCTCAAAGCGTACGAGACATCAGGTCGCGTATATATCATGGCATACATGATCGATCCGACTGCCGAGGCGAACGGTATCCGACTCATGTTGTTTCTCTCATCTTGAGTTTTAGGACACATGTCCTTAGATAGAGTGATGCCATGTGACACTGGTAACAGTCCCCTCTTGGACTGATCCATGTTGAATCTTTTCAACACTTTGTCAATGTACGTGCTCTGGGAGAGTCCAAGCAGCTTTCTAGATCTATTCCGGTAGATCTTTATTCCTAGAATATAGGTTGCTTCTCCCAGATCTTTCATGGAGAATTTTAATGAAAGCCAAGCTTTCACCGATGTTAACATGGGAATTTCATTGCCCATAAGCAATACATTGTCAACATAAAGGACAATAAAAGTCAGTGCTCTCCCACTAACCTTCTTATATACACAAGGATCATCTTCGTTTTGAATGAAATCATATTCTTTTATGATCTCATCAAAATGTTGGTTCGATGACCGCGATGCTTGCTTCAGTCCATAAATGGATCGATTTAACTTACAAACCTTGTTTGCAAGTCTAGGCACGATAAAACCGTCAGGCTGTTGCATATAAACATCCTCCAAAAGGTTTCCGTTAAGGAAAACGGTTTTAACGTCCATATGCCATATCTCGTAATTGAAATATGCAGCAATAGCAAGCATTATCCGAATGGATTTAATCATGGCAACAGGTGAGAAAGTTTCGTCAAGTTTCGTTATAATCGACACCATGTCGTTGATGATACCCCTTCGCTACAAGCCTAGATTTGTACGTTTGTACATTTCCATCCATGTCGGTCTTCTTCTTGAAGACCCATTTGCATCCAATAGGCTTTACGCCTTCTGGTGCATCAACCAGTGTCCAAACCTGATTGGTGTACATGGAATCCATTTCGGACTTCATGGCCTCTTGCCATAAAGCGGAATCGATATCTTGTATCGCTTCCTCATACGTAGCCGGTTCGTTATCCTCAATGAGATTAATATCTACATGAGGTGAGATCAAAAACCCATACCTCTCAGGTTGTTTCCTGACTCTCTCCGACCTACGCGGTCCTTGTGTAATAGAAGATTGTGGTACAGTCTCATCCCGGATGGACTATTCTTGTTCCGTTGAGGATTCTATGCCAGGAACAGTATCACTCCGATTTTCATCAAATTCTACCTTCCTCCTACTAACTACTGTATTTAGGAATTCCTTCTCAAGGAAAACCGCATGTAGAGCAACATATACTTTGTTCTCTCGTGGGTGATAGAAGTAATATCATTTGGTTTCCCTAGGATATCCTACGAATAGGCATTTATCCGATTTGGGCTCAAGTTTGGTACCTTCCAAACGTTTGACAAATGCCCAGCATCCCCAAATCTTCAATGAGAAACTCGGTTTCTTTCCTGTCTATATCTTATACGGAGTCTGTTGTACAGACTTTGACGGAACCTTATTCAAAATAAGAATTGCACTGTTTAATGCATATCCCCAGAAGGAAATAGGTAGCTCAGTGCAACTCATCATAGACCTTACCATGTCCAACAAAGTTCGGTTTCTCCGTTCGGATACACTGTTTAATTGCGGTGTTCCAGGAGGAGTCCACTGTGAAAGAATACCATATTCTTTCAAGTGATCTAGAAACTCATTGCTCAAGTATTCGCCACCACGGTCTGACCGTAATGTCTTTATACTCTTGCCTGTCTGTTTTTCAACTTCGTGTCGAAACTCTTTGAATTTCTCAAAAGTTTCCGGCTTGTGTCTCATAAGATACACATAACCATAACGCGATACATCATCTGTAAAGGTTACGAAGTATTCGTATCCACCTCTAGCCTGGCTAGACATGGGCCCACATACGTCACTATGAACGAGGGCTAACAGTTCGGTGGCACGTTCACCCTTACCGTTAAAAGGTGATTTAGGCATTTTGCCTAATAAGCAAGATTCGCAGATGTCATATGAATTTGGATCAAATCCGTCCAAGTACCCACTCTTCGAAAGTGTGGATATGCGAGTCTTGTTTATGTGTCCCAGATGACAATGCCACATATAAGTTTCATCTTTGTTACTCGTTTTGAGCCTTTTGTGTGTTACATTATATGTTTGAGATTGATTTATATTTAAAATATAAAGACCATTATTAGCATCAGCAGAACATATCTCAAAATCATCTTTATAAACAAAACACCCAGTGTTTCGGAATTCAAAAGTGTACCCGCATTGGGTCAAACAAGATACAGAGATAATATTCATAGTCAAACTAGGTACATAATAACAATCTGAAAGTTTAAGTACATGCCCCGAAGGCAGTTCTAAAACAAAAGTGCCAACGGCCAAAACGATGACTGGTGCCCCATTTCCAACGCGTAGATCAATCTCCCCTGAGGTCAGTCTCCCGCTAATCTGCAGATCCTGCACATCAGTACGTATGTGAGTACCACAACCAGAATCAAAAATCCAATTTTTAAAACTAGAAGTAGTCATGCTTATTTCAATAACAAACATACCTGAAGCCGGTGCCTTGCCCGCTTTAATCTCCTTCTGGAGCGCCTTTTACTCGCGGCAGTCACGCTTCCAGTGACCCTGCTTGCCGTACTGGAGGAAAACATCCTGAGATTTGTCCTTAGGCTTCCCAGAAGCCTTCGACAATTTGGCCTTGCCCTTTATTTTATGCTTCTTCTTCTTCACACCTCCAGTCGCCTTGAGCCCATCCCTCGGTGTCTAAGATGTCGAAGCAAAGTGCGCCTCGCGCTTATTACCCTTAAGCAGCTTTTTCTCGGCTTCCTTGAGAACTGACAATAAGTCTCCAAGAGTATCATCAGTGTTCATCAAATTATAGTTTATGATGAACTGTCTCCAAGTGTCGGGGAGAGATTGCAAGACCATATCTATGGTAATCTCAGCCTCAAAGACTATTGACCGGCGTAAACACACACGTATAACGCAAGCGCACGTATCGTTCAAGTAGTATAAAAATATCGATCCCACGAGAACTTAATTCCTACTGTTGTTATTAATTGTTGATACTATTTATTTAAAAATATCTAATTGAGGGAGAAATGAATTGATTGCTTGAAATGATTTGCTTTGTAGATTTGCTAAATAAATAAATAAATAAAAAGACAAAAGAAAATACTCAGGAAAATAAAAGACTCAAAGATCTAGGGTTGTGAATCTTTCTAATATCTTTAAAAAAGATGAAGTGATTATTTTATATTTGTGTAATAAATCAGTTTAGGGGTGAGCATCGGTTCCGGGTAGAACCGGAACCGGTTGGAACCGGACCGATTTTCCAGGTTTGGAACTGGAACCGGTTGTAATCGGGTAGGTTCCGATTCCAAATATGAAGGAACCGATTTTATCCGGGTAGGTTCCGGTTCCAAAATAGTCGGAACCGGAACCGGAACCGGACCATGGAACCGGTTTATATGAACATAAATTTTAAACATTTGGCGTTCATTATTTAATTGTACAAATTTTAAAGAGTCGCAGTTCATATAGCAATATTTTAGTGCTTCTATCAAGTATATATAGAATGTATGTGTGTTTGTGTTAAACAGAGACGCTTAAAATTAGAAAATGAGCCCATTGCAAACAGAAAGCTGCTATAATTTAAAACTTCCACAACTAGGGGAAAAATAATCAATCAATAAACAAAATTTTCCTTTACTCCATTTTGTTTTGCCACAATTTTGTTTTAACAAAAAAAAAACATTTTCTTAATCTAATTCGAAATATTCCAGCATAGCAGAATTCGACTATAAAATTATATGTATTTATTTTTTATCTTTTCATTTTCCTTCCATTTTCCCAGCAACATAAGTATAATGAAAATATATATAACTAATGATATCAATAATCAAATATTTTGAAAGAAAATAGTGGGCTATTGTATAACCTTTCGTTCTTGAGCTTCCGCACTCCGATTTGGTCCCTGTTTTTTCCTACGTACTCGTATCGGAATGTAGTTTTCATTAAAAATATTTCAAAATAGGGTAATTCAAAACCGGACCGGAACCGGATTGGAACCGAATAATAGGGTACCTTATTTAATTGGGTAGGTTCCGGTTCCACTTAGTGCGGAACTGAATTTTTCCGGGTAGGTTCCGGTTCTATGCGGAACCGGAACCGAAACCGATTTTGCTCACCCCTAAATCAGTTTACTAACCTGGAACACGAGTTTATGCGAAAGCATCTGTCGATGGTCAGACACAAATACCCAGTTTAATCCAATTGAATCATATGTCTATGTCAATTAAATTACCTGAATTCATTAAGTTTAAGTTCCAATTATGGTTACCCCCGCCCGACAGGTATATTCCTATCCTGTAAGGAAATCTATTAAAGGGTTATCTATCCTCAAAGAAGATCGTGGGCTATTAAGTCTAAGGTTGAAACCTAAAATCCCTATGTCTAGTTCATTTTAGATTTACCACATCAATCTTATTGGTGATCAAATAACAAGAAGCATTAGGCTTAAGACTTAATAAGTAAACATTTAAATTTCCCAAACTATAAAATAACCTTTTATAAACCTGTGATATTAGATTTCATCACAACCCTAGAAAACTAACTTAGTTACAATACATAGTTAGGACAAGTAAAAAGACATAAAAAAGTAAAGTAAAGAAAAATAAATAAAATGCTAAGGTAAAAGGAATTAACTTCTACTATTCACTATTTAGATATCTCCCATAAAATAATATATAATCTTGTGATATTTTAAACCAACCGTCCGGAATGGCGGTATCCTGATTAAGTCAAATTCAAATATACCAGCCATAAGGCGGAACAGAAATATAAACTTAAACCAACCGTCCAGTATGGCGGTATCCTCATTAAGTCAGGTTTAACCAATTTAAATTGAATAACCAACCGTCCAGAATGGCGGTATCCTTTATTAAGTCAGGTTTTAAATAGTTTATATATTATATTTTAAGGGAGATTAATCTAAATAGCAAAAGTAAAAGTATTACCTTATTACCTCAGCATAGAGAAGTTACCCCCTCATAGATGGATAGAATTACTACTACAAAGCGTAAATAAAACTGAATATAAGAAGAAAATAAGAAGAACTCTCTTTTATTATAAGGATTTCAGAGGATGAGGTACATTTGAAACTAAAAATTCGAAATCTATTTATAGGCAAAAAAATCTAATTTTTATTATTATTTTTTGATTTTTATTTTTAAATATTTAATTATTTTATTATTATTTTTTTTTGGATCGCTGAATTTTCGACACGTGGCATGGTGGCTAAAAAAACGGCTCGTTGAATTTTTGACATGTGGCATGGTGGTGCAATTACCAAAATACCCTCGGTGTCGGGACGCCCAAAATTACCAAAATACCATTTTTGTCAAATTTCACAGTTTTGCTCCAAATCACCTCCAGAATGTCTGAAACTTTATTTTGGTGTCGGGATGTCCAAAATTACCAAAATACCCTTTGTGTCGGGACGCCCAAAATTACCAAAATACCATTTTTGCCAAAACCAATTTCACAGTTTTGCTTCAAATCACCTCCAGAATGTCCTGAAACTTTATTTATCTACAAAATAACACAAAACACATCAAAATATTCACAAAACTCAAGAAACTATACAAAATATTAAGTTAAATGAGTGGGAAATAATGATACATTATCACTCATCACCACCCCCAAACCTAACATTTTGCTAGTCCTCGAGCAAAATAAAATAACATAATAAAATTTTAACTAAGCCACTTTCGTAGGGATCACGATTGCATTTAGCATATGCAACAAGCCTTTAAACCCCTAGGTGTCCCTAGTGGACGAGTTATAGTCTCGTGAGGGTTTAGAGCAATGATACCCACGAACATTTTATAAAAGTAAAAAGGTAGTGAAACTAATGCACACAAAAGCAAAAAGACAAGTGAAAAAGAGAATAAAGATGTTAGTGACTAATTAGGTGAAACTTCTACTCCAAGTTTACTAGTTGTTTTGTTTCATTCTAAATTATTAAATAAGTAAATTCTCCGATTATTTTTATCATTCCCCATATACACAGCTAACAAAGTATTAAACAACTCATTTTTTCCCACAACAGTCATAAGTGCAGTTGATAAGAGAATAATAGTTTTGTCCTAAAGTTTTATCAGATTTCACATCTTTTGTAGTAATGGAATAAATTTTCTGATTTTTCTGATTTTTTCTTTGATTTTTTTTCTATTTTTTATTTATATACAATATCTTTCATCTATGTAGCGAGCTTTAGGTCGGTGACTCCCAAACCAGTTGACTTTACGGCATCAGGTGTTAAGACACCCCTAAGGACTTAATTACTCAGACTTCATATATATATATATATATTTATTTTCTATGATCTTTTTGATCCATGTAGCGAGCTTTGGGCCAGTGACTCCCAAACCAGTTGGTTTTAGGGCACTAGGTGTTAAAACACCCTTACAGACTTAATAACTCATATCTCATATGTTTTTTTTTTTTATTCCATCATTTTTTTGAGATGCTTTTCCAATTAAACTATAGCACTGAATATTACAATCTTTTAAATTTTATCCTATGTCCGTATGTTACCATGTATGTTGATAATATCTGCCAACTAAGTATATGAAGATCCATTTTAGTTAGTTTTATGGAGAATTTAAAAATTAAATAATTCAAAAGGAAATAAACAATAATTAACTTATTTCGAAAAATGGGTTTGAAATACGTCTCAGGAGTGGAAATTCCTTACACAGCTATTTCTTACCAATTTCACATGTTTAGTCAACATAAAAACAAAACCATAAAGAAATAATTTTTACTGGTCATGGTGTGTGACTAACTGTCGAATGGACTTCCCGTTGTAGATTCCCCAGAGGGAGGGTGGAGCGAGGCTCACTTAAGTACCCTAGCCTCTTAGGCTCTTATCGCTTGGTGTCAGGAATAAACAACAAGTCCTCCAAACTAGTCTATCACAACAAGCTACGGGTGAATGATTATCTAGGTGCCTTCACAGCTTTTCCTTATAGAAAGGTAGTGAGTGAAGGAAGACACCAAACCATCACCTAGCTTTAAATATGCCTTTGATAAAAATGCAAAATATTTTTGTAATTTTTGAAATTTTTGAAATTTTTTTGTATTTTTCGAAAAATTTTGGACTAAAAATAAAAACACAATACAAACAAGTACTATTAACTATTCCTCACCCCCAAACCTAAATGAGACATTGTCCCCAATGTCTTTAAACAGTTGAAGAAGAGTTTAGAAGATAGTACCTGGTTAGCTGAATACTACAAGAAAATTAAAGGTTAAGATTCAGATTTATTCGACGCTTCTTACCACGATCGTCCTCGGACCAATTTATCTTTGAAAGGATAGGGTCAACTTGCGGTTCATAGGCTAAGAGTTGGTCAATTAGATCCGGAGCATTTCTGGAAGTAAAAAGGAGTTCTTTCATTGGTTTTGACACGAACCCATTTCTCCGGGCATCATCAAGAAACACACAAAGAAAATCATAAAATCCATCAACGTTGAGCAGTCCAAGCGGTTTCTGGTGTATGTTCAGGTTCGCCCAAGATAGAACTATAAAAATTTCCTCCAATGTGCCCAAGCCAACTGGCAAAGCGATAAAAGCATCAGAACGGTTAATCATTTCTACCAGTCGTTCAGACATACCTGGCACGATCAGTTCCTCTCCGTTTGATGATCCAATAAGATTCGCTTCTGCCAAGGGTTTTGAGATGATTCCCAAAACGTGACTGCCTCCTTCCTGTACAGCCTTTGAAACGATCCCCATTAGTCCAAGATTGCCTCCGCCATATATTAAGTGCATATTCCTTGCAGCTAAAACTCGACCCAATTCTTGTGCTGCTTCTATGTATTGTGGTTTAGCACCAACACTACTACCGCAAAACACACAGATGTTTTCAACTCGTCTTCTTGAAGTGGCTTCCATTTTTTATGTATTTCTTTCTTACTCTGGATGCCTCCAAAGTGCAATGACGGGCTGAATTTATAGTACCTGAAAAAGGGTGAGTAATAATAATAGACTAGTATCTTCCAAAGGAAGCTTGTTAGCAAAATAAAACAAAAGAAAAAAGAAATCTGAAAGGTCAAAAAGTCTGGATCCTATCTACGAAAATAAAGATAATTACAATAGAAAAGCGAATCAAAGCAATAATAAGGCAATAGAATTGTGTACGCAATACGCCACTCGTTTGGTATATAAATCCATTAGGATGTGTCTCAAGATTCATTCCTTACTCAGCCATTGCTAATGAATTGGTTCTCATCTTTATGATTGCCAAACACCATTCCTTCTGTTTAAAATGCTCCGTTTGTGCTTTTCCCTACAAAACAACACACAAAATAAAAATTCTATAACATGAAATATGAAAAATAAAATTACAACAAACTGCATGGGTTGCCTCCCTGCTAGCGCTAAATTTTTCGTCTTCAGCCAGACGTGACTGAAATCTATCTGTCAAGGAGGTTTCAACGTCGTTTTGGATGTCCTATTAAAGACAATCCCATGAGCGTTGCTTTTGAATGGTCTCTTCCAAAGGTAAAGGGGCAAAAAGAAATTTGTCTCATTTAGTGCTTGTGCCACTTTTTTTATTTTGTTGCTCCATTGGTTCCTGAAAAGAAAGAAAGAAAATCAGGAGGTCTCGTATGGTGCTTGACTTGGAATGGAAGTTCCATTCTGTCAAGCTTCTTGGTGATATCTCTGATTTGTACTCCCCGATACAGTGATGTTTCTCCTGAATGCTCTGGATTTTCAATTTGGTCAGACATTTGCTCCTCCATTTGCTCTGCTTCTTGCTCCACCTTTTCTTCACAGATGAATTTTAGGATTTCTGTATTCAGCTCTTCATCTGTCATCTGTGAAATACATTTTTCAAAATTGTCAACCTGAGGATGAAAAGAAATGTCAGATTTTAGGTCTTCATCCTCTGATATGACTGGATGGATGGTTTAAGAAGATCTTCTTCAAACATTAGTGCAAGCATTCTCCAAGATCTGCATTCTGAGGATGGAAAGTTTCATCCTTCCTTGTTGGTGCAGTTGGTACAAGTAACTCAGTTTCTTCATCCTCGTCAGAGTCAGAATAATAAAAATCAAATTGAGACTTTGTTGGTGCAGGTTCCTGAACTGATACCTCTGATTCTTGATACTGCTCAGCCTCGTCCTCTGTTATGATGTCATGATGAATCTCAGGATATTCGAAGGCTTCTTCAGTATTATTTGAATTTGCTCCGTGAGATATGTGATTCAGGTTATCTGTTAATTGTCTAACTTGATCTGTCATCCTCTGTATAGAGGCTGATTGACTCTGAATTTGTACATCAAATTGAGCTTCTGGTTGATCCAATCTTTGAGCATGTCATTCAACTGATCTTCCTCTGATGGATCTGGTTCTTGATGAAGATCGTAGATGGATGGTGGATAAGATGGAAAATGTGATAATTCTACGTACCTTGAATGATTCCAATAATTCTGCCACTCTGAAAGGTATATACATTGATCGCTCGGGTGGTTACCATCACATATTACACATCTCCCCATTTCATTCTGATGAGCAAATGTAGTATTGCTTGATTCTGGCTTCCAGTGATAGTTGTTGGGCTGGACAACAGGCCTCAGAAAACTAGACTGTTGCTCCCGGATTTGGGGTGTATCTTTTTCTAGTAAAGCTCGTAATGTTTCAAAATGTTCCATTTTTTCAATCACCTGAAAACAAAAGAAGAAGAAATAAAAAGTACAGAATAATAAGAAAATTAGATACAAGTAAATTAGATAGCTTCAAAATTAATAACTCAAGAAAAATAAGTCCCCGGCAACGGCGCCAAAAACTTGACCGGCGTAAACACACACGTATAACGCAAGCGCACGTATCGTTCAAGTAGTATAAAAATATCGATCCCACGAGGACTTAATTCCTACTGTTGTTATTAATTGTTGATACTATTTATTTACAAATATCTAATTGAGGGAGAAGTGAATTGATTGCTTGAATGATTTGATTTGTAGATTTGCTAAATAAATAAAATAAAAAAAGACAAAAGAAAATACTAAGGAAAATAAAAGACTCAAAGATCTAGGGTTGTGAATCTTTCTAATATCTTTAAAAAGATGAAGTGATTATTTTATATTTGTGTAATAAATCAGTTTACTAACCTGGAACACGAGTTTATGCGAAAGCATCTGTCGATGGTCAGACACAAATACTCAGTTTAATCCAATTGAATCATATGTCTATGTCAATTAAATTACCTGAATTCATTAAGTTTAAGTTCCAATTATGGTTACCCCCGCCCGACAGGTATATTCCTATCCTGTAAGGAAATCTATTAAAGGGTTATCTATCCTCAAAGAAGATCGTGGGCTATTAAGTAAGGTTGAAACCTAAAATCCCTATGTCTAGTTCATTTTAGATTTACCACATCAATCTTATTGGTGATCAAATAACAAGAAGCATTAGGCTTAAGACTTAATAAGTAAACCTTTAAATTACCCAAACTATAAAATAACCTTTTATAAACCTGTGATATTAGATTTCATCACAACCCTAGAAAACTAACTTAGTTACAATACATAGTTAGGACAAGTAAAAAGACATAAAAAGTACTAAAAAGTAAATGCAGAAAAATAAATAAAATGCTAAGGTAAAAGGAATTAACTTCTACTATTCACTATTTAGATATCTCCCATAAAATAATATATAATCTTGTGATATTTTAAACCAACCGTCCGGAATGGCGGTATCCTGATTAAGTCAAATTCAAATATACCAGCCATTAGGCGGAACAGAAATATAAACTTAAACCAACCGTCCAGTATGGCGGTATCCTCATTAAGTCAGGTTTAACCAATTTAAATTGAATAACCAACCGTCCAGAATGGCGGTATCCTTTATTAAGTCAGGTTTTAAATAGTTTATATATTATATTTTAAGGGAGATTAATCTAAATAGAAAAAGTAAAAGTATTACCTTATTACCTCAGCATAGAGAAGTTACCCCCTCATAGATGGATAGAATTACTACTACAAAGCGTAAATAAAACTGAATATAGGAAGAAAAGAAGAACTCTCTTTTATTATAAGGATTTCAGAGGATGAGGTACATTTGAAACTAAAAATTCGAAATCTATTTATAGGCAAAAAAATCTAATTTTTATTATTATTTTTCTGATTTTTATTTTTTATTATTATTTTTTTTTTTATTTTTTTTTTTGGATCGCTGAATTTTCGACACGTGGCATGGTGGCTAAAAAAACGGCTCGTTGAATTTTTGACACGTGGCATGGTGGTGCAATTACCAAAATACCCTCGGTGTCGGGACGCCCAAAATTACCAAAATACCCTTTTTGCCAAATTTCACAGTTTTGCTCCAAATCACCTCCAGAATGTCCTGAAACTTTATTTTGGTGTCGGGATGCCCAAAATTACCAAAATACCCTTTGTGTCGGGACGCCCAAAATTACCAAAATACCATTTTTGTCCAAATTTCACAGTTTTGCTTCAAATCACCTCCAGAATGTCCTGAAACTTTATTTATCTACAAAATAACACAAAACACATCAAAATATTCACAAAACTCAAGAAACTATACAAAATATTAAGTTAAATGAGTGGGAAATAATGATACATTTACCACTCATCACGCCCCCAAACCTAACATTTTGCTAGTCCTCGAGCAAAATAAAATAACATAATAAAATTTTAACTAAGCCAC
Source organism: Zanthoxylum bungeanum (assembly GCA_019454045.1). Classification (NCBI taxonomy): domain Eukaryota; kingdom Viridiplantae; phylum Streptophyta; class Magnoliopsida; order Sapindales; family Rutaceae; genus Zanthoxylum; species Zanthoxylum bungeanum. The sequence goes on from SKCR01031975.1 coordinate 78,641, forward strand.
TTTCGTCGGGTCACGATTGCATTTAGTATATACACCAAGCTTTGAAACCCCTAGGTGTCCCTAGTGGACGAGTATAGTCTCGTGAGGGTTTAGAGCAATGATACCTACGAACATTTTATAAAAGTAAAAAGGTAGTGAAACTAATGCACCACAAAAGCAAAAAGGACAAGTGAAAATAGAATAAAGATGTTAGTGACTAATTAGGTGAAACTTCTACTCCAAGTTTACTAGTTGTTTTGTTTCATTCTAAATTACTAATAAGTAAATTCTCCGATTATTTTTACCATTCCCCATATACACAGCTAACAAAGTATTAAACAACTCATTTTTTCCCACAACAGTCATAAGTGCGTTGCGTTGATAAGAGAATAATAGTTTTGTCCTAAAGTTTTATCAGATTTCACATCTTTTGAGTAAAATGGAATAAATTTTCTGATTTTTCTGATTTTTTCTTTGATTTTTTTTCTCTTTTTTTATTTATATACAATATCTTCATCTATGTAGCGAGCTTTAGGTCGGTGACTCCCAAACCAGTTGACTTTACGGCATCAGGTGTTAAGACACCCACCCGGACTTAATTACTCAGACTTCCATATATATATATATATATTTATTTTCTATGATCTTTTTGATCCATTTGTAGCGAGCTTTGGGCCAGTACTCCCAAACCAGTTGGTTTTAGGGCACTAGGTGTTAAAACACCCTTACAGACTTTACTAACTCATATCTCAATATGTTTTTTTTTTATTTCCATATTTTTTTTGAGATGCTTTTCCAATTAAACTATAGCACTGAATATAACAATCTTTTTTAATTTTATCCTATGTCCGTATGTTACCATGTATGTTGATAATATCTGCCAACTAAGTATATGAAGATCCATTTTAGTCAGTTTTCTGGAGAATTTAAAATTAAATAATTCAAAAGGAAATAAACAATAATTAACTTATTTCGAAAAATGGGTTTGAAATACGTCTCAGGAGTGGAATTCCTTACACAGCTATTTCTTACCAATTTCACATTTTTAGTCAACATAAAAACAAAACCATAAGGAAATAAATTTTACTGGTCATGGGGTGGTGACTAACTGTCGAATGGACTTCTCGTTGTAGATTCCCCAGAGGGAGGGTGGGGCGAGGCTCACTTAAGTACCCTAACTCTTAGGCTCTTATCGCTTGGTGTCAGGAATAAACAACAGTCCTCCAAACTAGTCTATCACAACAAGCTACGGGTGAATGATTATCTAGGTGCCTTCACCGCTTTTCCTTATAGAAAGGTAGTGAGTGAAGGAAGACACCAAACCATCACCTAGCTTTAAATATGCCTTTGATAAAAATGCAAAATATTTTTATAATTTTTGAATTTTTTTAATTTTTTTATTTTTTTTTTTTTCGAAAAATTTTGGACTAAAAATAAAAACACAATACAAACAAGTACTATTAACTATTCCTCACCCCCAAACCTAAATGAGACATTGTCCCCAATGTCTTTAAACAGTTGAAGAAGAGTTTAGAAGATAGTACTTGGTTAGCTGAATTACTACAAGAAAATTAAAGGTTAAGATTCAGATTTATTCGACGCTTCTTACCACGATAGTCTCGGACCAATTTATCTTTGAAAGGATAGGGTCAACTTGCGGTTCATAGGCTAAGAGTTGGTCAATTAGATCCGGAGCATTTCTGGAAGTAAAAAGGAGTTCTTTCATTGGTTTTGACACGAACCCATTTCTCCGGGCATCATCAAGAAACACACAAAGAAAATCATAAAATCCATCAACGTTGAGCAGTCCAAGCGGTTTCTGGTGTATGTTCAGGTTCGCCCAAGATAGAACTATAAAATTTCCTCCAATGTGCCCAAGCCAACTGGCAAAGCGATAAAAGCATCAGAACGGTTAATCATTTCTACCAGTCGTTCAGACATACCTGGCACGATCAGTTCCTCTCCGTTTGATGATCCAATAAGATTCGCTTCTGCCAAGGGTTTTGAGATGATTCCCAAAACGTGACCCTCCTTCCTGTACAGCCTTTGAAACGATCCCCATTAGTCCAAGATTGCCTCCGCCATATATTAAGTGCATATTCCTTGCAGCTAAAACTCGACCCAATTCTTGTGCTGCTTCTATGTATTGTGGTTTAGCACCAACACTACTACCGCAAAACACACAGATGTTATCAACTCGTCTTCTTGAAGTGGCTTCCATTTTTTATGTATTTCTTTCTTAACTCTGGATGCCTCCAAAGGTGCAATGACGGGCTGAATTTATAGTACCTGAAAAAGGGTGAGTAATAATAGTACTAGTATCTTCCAAAGGAAGCTTGTTAGCAAAATAAAACAAAAGAAATCATGAAAGGTCAAAAAGTCTGGATCTTATCTACGAAAATAAAGATAATTACAATAGAAAAGCGAATCAAAGCAATAATAAAGGCAATAGAATTGTGTACGCAATACGCCACTCGTTTGGTATATAAATCCATTAGGATGTGTCTTAAGATTTAATTCCTTACTCAGCCATTGCTAATGAATTGGTTCTCATCTTTATGATTGCCAAACACCATTCCTTCTGTTTTAAAATGCTCCGTTTGTACTTTTCCCTACAAAACAACACACAAAATTAAAAATTCTATAACATGAAATATGAAAAATAAAATTACAACAAACTGCATGGGTTGCCTCCCTGCTATCGCTAAATTTTTCGTCTTCAGCCAGACGTGACTGAAATCTATCTGTCAAGGATGTTTCAACGTCGTTTTGGACGTCCTATTAAAGACAATCCCATGAGCGTTGCTTTTGAATGGTCTCTTCCAAAGGTAAAGGGGCAAAAAGAAATTTGACCCATTTAGTGCTTGTGCCACTTTTTTTTATTTTTGTTGCTCCATTGGTTCCTAAAAAGAAAGAAAGAAAATCAAGAGGTCTCGTATGGTGCTTGACTTGGAATGGAAGTTCCATTCTGTCAAGCTTCTTGGTGATATCTCTGATTTGTACTCCCCGATACAGCGATGTTTCTCCTGAATGCTCTGGATTTTCAATTTGGTCAGACATTTGCTCCTCCATTTGCTCTGCTTCTTGCTCCACCTTTTCTTCACAGATGAATTTTAGGATTTCTATATTCAGCTCTTCATCTGTCATCTGTGAAATACATTTTTCAAAATTGTCAACCTGAGGATGAAAAGAAATGTCAGATTTTAGGTCTTCATCCTCTGATATGTCTGGAATGGATGGTTAAGAAGATCTTCTTCAAACATTAGTGCAATGCATTCTCCAAGATCTGCATTCTGAGGATGGAAAGTTTCATCCTTCCTTGTTGGTGCAGTTGGTACAAGTAACTCAGTTTTCTTCTTCATCCTCGTCAAGTCAGAATAATAAAAATCAAATTGAGACTTTGTTGGTGCAGGTTCCTGAACTGATACCTCTGATTCTTGATACTGCTCAGCCTCGTCCTCTGTTATGATGTCATGATGAATCTCAGGATATTCGAAGGCTTCTTCAGTATTATTTGAATTTGCTCCGTGAGATATGTGATTCAGGTTATCTGTTAATTGTCTAACTTGATCTGTCATCCTCTGTATAGAGGCTGATTGACTCTGAATTTGTACATCAAATTGAGCTTCCTGGTTTTTGATCCAATCTTTGAGCATGTCATTCAACTGATCTTCCTCTGATGAATCTGGTTCTTGATGAAGATCGTAGATGGATGGTGGATAAGATGGAAAATGTGATAATTCTACGTACCTTGAATGATTCCAATAATTCTGCCACTCTGAAAGGTATATACATTGATCGCTCGGGTGGTTACCATCACATATTACACATCTCCCCTATTCATTCTGATGAGCAAATGTAGTATTGCTTGATTCTGGCTTCCAGTGATAGTTGTTGGGCTGGACAACAGGCCTCAGAAAACTAGACTGTTGCTCCGGATTTGGGGTGTATCTTTTTCTAGTAAAGCTCGTAATGTTTCAAAATGTTCCATTTTTCAATCACCTGAAAACAAAAGAAAGAAATAAAAAGTACAGATAATAATAAAGAAAATTATATACAAGTAAATTAGATACCTTCAAAATTAATAACTCAAGAAAAATAAGTCCCGGCAACGGCGCCAAAAACTTGACCGGCGTAAACACACACGTATAACGCAAGCGCACGTATCGTTCAAGTAGTATAAAAATATCGATCCCACGAGGACTTAATTCCTACTGTTGTTATTAATTGTTGATACTATTTATTTACAAATATCTAATTGAGGGAGAAGTGAATTGATTGCTTGAAATGATTTGCTTTGTAGATTTGCTAAATAAATAAAAAAAAAGACAAAAGAAAATACTCAGGAAAATAAAAGACTCGAAGATCTAGGGTTGTGAATCTTTCTAATATCTTTAAAAAAGATGAAGTGATTATTTTATATTTGTGTAATAAATCAGTTTAATAACCTAGAACACGAGTTTATGCGAAAGTATCTGTCGATGGTCAGACACAAATACTCAGTTTAATCCAATTGAATCATATGTCTATGTCAATTAAATTACCTGAATTCATTAAGTTTAAGTTCCAATTATGGTTACCCCCGCCAGACAGGTATATTCCTATCATGTAAGTAAATCTATTAAAGGGTTATCTATCCTCAAAGAAGATCGTGGGCTATTAAGTCTGAGGTTGAAACCTAAAATCCCTATGTCTAGTTCATTTTAGATTTACCACATCAATCTTATTGGTGATCAAATAACAAGAAGCATTAGGCTTAAGACTTAATAAGTAAACCTTTAAATTACCCAAACTATAAAATAACCTTTTATAAACCTGTGATATTAGATTTCATCACAACCCTAGAAAACTAACTTAGTTACAATACATAGTTAGGACAAGTAAAAAGACATAAAAAGTACTAAAAAGTAAATGCAGAAAAATAAATAAAATGCTAAGGTAAAAGGAATTAACTTCTACTATTCACTATTTAGATATCTCCCATAAAATAATATATAATCTTGTGATATTTTAAACCAATCGTCCGGAATGGCGGTATCCTGATTAAGTCAAATTCAAATATACCAGCCATAAGGCGGAACAGAAATATAAACTTAAACCAACCGTCCAGTATGGCGGTATCCTCATTAAGTCGGGTTTAACCAATTTAAATTGAATAACCAACCGTCCAGAATGGCGGTATCCTTTATTAAGTCAGGTTTTAAATAGTTTATATATTATATTTTAAGGGAGATTAATATAAATAGCAAAAGTAAAAGTATTACCTTATTACCTCAGCATAGAGAAGTTACCCCCTCATAGATGGATAGAATTACTACTACAAAGCGTAAATAAAACTGAATATAAGAAGAAAATAAGAAGAACTCTCTTTTATTTATAAGGATTTCAGAGGATGAGGTACATTTGAAACTAAAAATTCGAAATCTATTTATAGGCAAAAAAATCTAAATTTTTATTATTATTTTTCTGATTTTTATTTTTTAATTATTTAATTATTTTATTATTATTTTTTTGGATCGCTGAATTTTCGACACGTGGCATGGTGGCTAAAAAAGACGGCTCGTTGAATTTTTGACATGTGGCATGGTGGTGCAATTACCAAAATACCCTCGGTGTCGGGACGCCCAAAATTACCAAAATACCATTTTTGCCAAATTTCACAGTTTTGCTCCAAATCACCTCCAGAATGTCTTGAAACTTTATTTTTGTGTCGGGATGTCCAAAATTACCAAAATACCCTTTGTGTCGGGACGCCCAAAATTACCAAAATACCCTTTTTGCCAAATTTCACCAAATTTCACAGTTTTGCTTCAAATCACCTCCAGAATGTCCTGAAACTTTATTTAACTACAAAATAACACAAAACACATCAAAATATTCACAAAACTCAAGAAACTATACAAAATATTAAGTTAAATGAGTGGGAAATAATGATACATTTATCACTCATCAACTATCCCCATCTCAGCCAGCTCATCTATGTCAGCAATCATCTGTGCCACATGGAACTCAACAGACATGCCTTCTGACAAACGTGAACGGAAGAGCTTCTTTACTAACTCATATCTCTGCGACCTTCGGTTAGATCGGTGAAGATCTTGCAACCTCGCCAACATGTTATAGGGATCCAAGTCCCTGTTCTGTCGACGGAAATGCTGAGTCATAGAAGCAAGCATAATAGACTGAGCAGTATCGCAATCATCGCAGTGAGTCTTCCAAAGCTCCAGCTCAAGTAGCTCATCAGGTTTGGGCTTAGGCCCAAGAGGTCTCTGTATAGTATATAGCAGCCTCTCGGCTCCAATGACTATCCTTAGATTCATTTCCCAATCGGCAAAGTTCGTGCCCTTGAAGACATTTTTGCCCATGATAATGTCTCGGACATTTCCCTTTCCAGTCATCTTGACTACGATAGTCCAACTATCTAGTCAACGATATTTGGGTACAGTCTAACTGTTACAAGAAAAATAACATTGTATTAGTCCAACTAATAAAATAATTTTGACGAAATAATTTGAAAGCGCGTAAAGCTAAGTATCTGAATAAAATTGCAAATTCAATACTAGCCTCCCACTATTTTTCGGCGAGTCTCTAACCCTCTGTCGAGTACTCGGGAAACCTAGTTTCCTAGTGGGCTAGGATCCCGTTAAATAACACACAACCTTGACTTTGGCCAACAAGCTGTATGATATTTAACTAGGTAGATCTCTAAGATCAATTGGATCTCATCCAATTCCTAGATCTGGTAGGTGGACCTCCAAGTCCGAAACATATATATAATATATATGCCAATATATCCAATATATTTTCCTAACCTTTTTCCTCTGAATCAACTAAGCCTTGGCTTTGGCACAACAAGCTTAATGATTCCAGTTAAGCGGGACCCATTGACATGGAAAGCTTCGTAATCAATGTCGATGGACAAGAAGTGATCTTGACTTTGGCCAACAAATCACGACTTGGACAAGACACCGATATGGAACAAAACTCTCATGATTCAAACACATCTTCAATTGACAAAGGTCTTGACTTTGGCCAACAAACCAATGCCAACTTTGGATCTTGGTAAGAATCACTCAACGGAAGGAAAAACGCTTAATATGTTTTGAGGGTTTTTCGCGTAAATTGGCAACCAATTTATTATCTTTGTTAAGGTCTCATCATACACCCTTAAGCATGCTTCTAAAACATCATAAGGCGCAAAAAGTAAATTAATAATGATATGCAGATGGATAAGTCACAAATTGTTCCTAGAACAAATCACTTACTTTCCTTTCCCCGGCTAGAACTATTCTAACTTCTACCCAATAACATAATACAATAAAGAAACCTCATTTACATTGAGGGGAATTTGTGAGAAGAGAAATACAAAGAATAAGGAGATAAAAGGCTGGACACGCAGGTCCAATTTAATAAATTCCAAATTTATTACAATTTCCAAAATTGCCCTCGCCCTTCTAATATCCATCTGATATACATTATTCATTCAACACATTCATGTATTCATACAAAGCATGTTATTCAATCAATCTAATCCAATTAATTAATCTTTGAATTAATGATCATCCAATGTTCAAACAACGATTTGATTTGCGCGAGTCAAACTCGTTTAAGAATAAATACTCAAAGTAAGTATTCTTGAATTATATTGAACTACAACTTTAAATCCAATTTATTTGTATTCAATACTAATTCCAATTTAATTCCAAATTAAATATTTACACTTATTTATTTGCCTTAAAGACTTGGATTCCAAATCCAATCTTAATGGGTCTCAAAGGCCCAATAACATCCAATGTCATTTTAATTAAAGTCCAATGGGCTTTTAATTGATTCTTAAGGCATGGGCTTTGGCCATAATGGATCAAACCCAAAATGCCAAGGCCCAATAGGAATCACCATATTGCCAACAAATCAATTTAGGCCCATTAGGCCCAATTATATTCTTTAAAGGGCCAAATGATGTATTTGGACTTTATGGAATTGGTTTTGGGCCCAATTGGATCCAATCCAAAAGTCCAAAACCAAACTTGGTCAAACCAAGCCCATTAAGCCCAAATACACACTTTTAGCCCAATTCATAATTTAAAGGCTTATTAACATAATTATAATATTCCAAATATCACAATTATTTTAATTAAAGTGTATTAGCCATGATTAATTAATTAAACTCAATATTTCCAAAACACCAATTAACTTAATTAATCATGCTTAAGTTAATCAATTTATGCTCAACACAAATTGAACCAAAACATATCATTTTCATGCTCAAAATGCTCTTGAATTTAACATAAACATTATTGACTTTGATTCTAATCTAATCAAACCAACAATCAACATTTAATCATGCATTTAAACACATCTAATGTTGTAAAAATCAAAAATCAAACTGCAGTGGACTGCCATGACTTTCGGCCAAGGTAAGGGAATTATCAAATTTTGATCCAATCAATATTTCTCAAATCTAATCATGCACAACTCTAAGTTAACATAATCTAAGCATGCTCAAAGCATCAATTTGAAGAAATCATATTCAAAACATAAAAGCCCCAAATTTTAGTCTCATGAACCCTAAAATTTTCATGCTTAAAATTGGCTCTGATACCATTGTTAGTGTTCCTAGAACATGCCAATGATCTAATAAGCAAGAAAAGGTGTTCATAAATTCATTATAAGTTGCGGAATTACTTACATTGAATGGATTTGTGCTTTTAAAATTTTTGAGAAGAAGATCTCCAAGATGCTTCCTTTGTTGATTCCAAGCTTTGAGTTGTGAATGAAGATCTACAAGATCCAACCTTTGTGTTGATTCCAAGCTTTGAGTTGTTTCCCTATCACCTTTGTTGATTCCTTGAAGTGCTAGCTAACTTGATTTTGCCACAAAATCAAAGAGAGTAGGATGAAGAAGCTCACGCCCAAATGGATTAGGGTTTCTTCATTTTGTGTGTTGTATTTACAAATGAGAGAGAGAGATGCCTTTTGGTAAAAACCAATTTACCCTTTTCACCTAAACAAGGTGGTTGGGTAAATGGTTTCACCAAAACCATTCCAAGGTGGTTGGAAAGTAGATGGTTTGGCATAAATACCAACCACTCTCCCAACAACCACATTTAAAGTGGGCCCCACATTTGAATTCAAAATTCAAATCTCTCTACGAACATTTACCGCGGCTCGGATTATCGGATCCGTTTAATCCGATTAAACGAACTTTCGTCGCTAAATAATTAAATCTAATTTAATTAAATAACGATGCCTCGCAAATATATTATGAAAGTCGTTTACGAATTAATTCTAAATTAATTCGTTCGTTCGTATTAAAGTCCGACTTTAATTTCGTAATGAAATCCAATTCATATTAATATATCTGATATATTAATTTTAGCCCATGTCAATAAATTAAATAGAAAAATCAAATTTAACTATTAAATTTATTTTACCGATTAATTCCAAATTAATCATGCTCTCTCTCTTTCGAACACATTTAATCCCAGATTAAATAATGCTTCAATTAATCCCAAATTAATTTTCTCTCTCTTAATTAATCTCAGATTAATTCTAATCGAGTCAACTGTCATCGGTGAATCTTTGGGAAGCGACCCAAGAGATGTCTGGATATGTTGGCAGTAAATCTGGTTATCAGACTATCCAATAAAGTGAGTACCTCGTACCACGTGCTTACCGATTTACAAGACATGGTTGGCTTCTAGCAAAGCACCGTGCCTACCCAATTCTCCAAAAATATTCTTACTGGAATATATAATCTATGTCAGACGTAGTATACGTAGTATTGCGTATATCGATCCAGTATCAGATGTCACGTGCAAGGCCTGGGGCTGGAATAGTGTCTGCCCCGTACGAAGCACATATCGGATATCAAGCAACTAGTCTCTTTGAATCAGATAACCATGACCTTGTCATATTATCCCGATGGTTGCAACACAATAGAGAACTAGTTCTGAATCCCTGCGTGATTATCATCTCCATATGTCTGAAGTGATACTTCCGTCTTGACATCACATCCAATACACTACGATTCTCAATAAACCTAGAAGAGGCGTACACAGAACCTGTTAAAGCCCTGGACGACCAAAACGAAAGTTTACCGATTGTCGCAAGTTCTAGCGATGCAAGTCTCAGGTTAAGACCAAATACACCTACCCTGAAGCGGACTCCCATAGACACATATACATACTACCAATGGGATTCTGCGGGGTCTATCCAGAGCGAAGCTGTTTTCCGTACCATCGGTAAAACACAACCTCTTATCGCACTTGCATAAGTATCCAATACTTAAATAAATGAGAACTATGACGTTATGCCCTCATAACGCGCACAAGTGCAATACTAGTCTATTCCGCATTATCGATGTCCAATCTCGATAATACTACGACTAGGGATATTTAATGATTAAACCTTTATGGATTGATACTGTCTCATATCATCTCAATCCGGAACTAATCATAAGGACTTTTACCATTTATATATCAAAGTAAATAAATTACAAAACGGTAAAAGGCAATTTCATTACAACATAGTTAATTTTGTACAAAAACACAATGTCTTTTACAAACAGTGACGCTATGGGTCATAATTGTCTAACAGTATCGATGTTCCCCAGTCCTCTACATGTGCACATGTTCTCTGTCTGTCAATTCCATATTGTCTCAAGTTACATACTAGGGTGAGTTTTTCCCTCATGCCCCAAAAAATATAAAAATCATACTTCCTATCACCTTCGCATGTCTCCTAAGTGTGCTAGCACTTGTGATTTTGCCACAAAATCCACTCTTGCTTCTCTTTACTGCTCACGGTTTCAAAAACAGAAAATATAAAATAATGCCCCAAATGCGTGAAGGAGAGAGAGGAGAGAGTGTGTTGGTTTGTTAAATTTGTGTATCTTATACACTAATTTGAATTTCAAATTCATTTGGAATGAATTTGGCTTTTAAAAGTCAAACCATTAAAGCCAACAACCACACACATCACTCAATCACATCAATCACAAGTTGTCAAGTCACATCACTCAAAGTGACAAGTGATATGACGCTTGATGCGACTAGCGATTTGATGCTTGATTTGATGTGCCGCACTCGAATTCGAAATGTGAATGCGCTCGCAAATAATCTCGGGCTTGGGTTCGCTAATTCCAAATTAATGAATTTTCCGTTGCGTCGTAATTAAATGATTACGCCTAGCGAAATCACTATTTATGTCGCTAACGAATTAATTCAAAATTAATTCGTTCGCCCGAATTAAAATCTAATTTTAATTCCGCGTCGAAATCTAATTTCGTTTAATATATCAAATATATTAATTTATCGATTAATTCCAAATTAATCGTTATCTCTCTTTAATGATATTTTATCCCAGATAAAATATCTCCGCAATTAATCCCAGATTAATTTCTCTCTCTTCTAATTTATCCCAGATTAATTTAGAGTGCGAGTCATACGTCATTGGTGAATCTTGGGAAGTGACCCATGAGATCCCCGGATATGTTGGCAGTAAATTCGGTTGTCGGACTATCCGAACACGTAAGTACCTCGTACTACGTTTATACCGATTTACAAGACAATGTTGGCCTCTAGCAAAGAGCCATGCCTACCCAATTCTCCGGAAACATCCTTACAGGAATAAAGGATCTATATCAGGCGTAGTATACATAGTATTGCGTATTTCTGTCCAGTATCGGATGATCACGTGCTAGGCCTGGGGCTGGAATTGTGTCTGCCCCGTACGAAGCACATGTCTGATGTCTGGTAACTAGTCTCTATAATAGGATAAACATGACCTTGTCATTTTATCCCGATAGCTGCAGCATTTAAGAGAACCAGTCCCGTATCCTACGTGACCATCATCTCCATATGACTGGAGTGATACTTTCATATTGACATCACACCCAACACACTACGATTCTCAATATACCCAGTATTGGCGTACACAGAACCTGTTAAAGCCCTGGACGACCGCAACCAAAGTATATTGATTGTCGTAAGTATTAGCGGTGCAAGTCTCAGGTTAAGACCAAATACACCTACCATGATTTCGGACTTCCATAGACACATAGTCATACTACCAATGGAATTCCGAGGGGGTCTATCCAGAACGAAGCTGTTTCCCGTACCATCGGTAAAACACAACCTCCTATTACACTTGCATGAGTATCCTATACCCAAATATATGAGAACTATGTCGTTGTGCCCTCACAACACGCACAAGTGCAATACTAGTCTTTTACGTATTTATCGATGTCCAATCTCGATAATACTCTGACTAGGGATATTTAATGATTTATCCTTCATGGACTGATACTGTCTCATATCATTCTCCGTCCATGAACAAATCAAAGGGACCTCTCATCATTTATATATATAGGTGATCTAATCACAAATGATAAGAGTGCAATCTCATTTGTCACATAGTTAATTTGTACAACAACACCATGATCTGTACAAATAGTGACGCTATGGGTCATAATTGTCCAACAATCTCCCACTTGGCCTATAGCCAGTCACTCGAGTGTCTTACACCTGAACTATGTACGGTTGGCTCAAATTGCTGAGAAAAGACTTTCGTCAGCGGATTTGCATGATTATCATCTGATGCGATTTAGACGATCATCACATCGCCACGATGTATGATCCGAACGAATCAGATGAATATCGAAGTATGTATCTGGATCGTTGATGAGACCATTAATTCTTTAGCATGTGCTCAAGCCTAGCTCAGCTGCTAACAGAATTATATCTAATCTAATTAGACTTGTTTATCGACCCAAATGGCTTCTATTGCCGTCTCAGCTGCAGCAATAACCCGCATTTGTTGTTTATACGGTAACAATATCTTGCTTGGAAGATTTCCAGCTCACTGTACCATTATTCAAATTGTATAGTACTGTTTGCGACTTATAGTCGTTTTATCGGTTTAGGAAACTTGCTACAGTGATCCCAGTCACTTCAAGTTCTCCATGTCCATATATTAAGACAACATCCTTAGTTCTCTAAGATACTAACGGATGTTCTTAACATCAATCTAGTGACTATCACTTGGATTGGCCTGTTTGTGATTCTATATGCTCAAAGCGTATGAGACACCAGGTCGCGTACATTTTTCAATGTACGGTTTCTCAGAGAGTTATCTCGAAAGCCAAGCTTTCACCGATTATTATTATGGGAATATCATTTCCAAGAAATGACATATATTATCATTATTTATAGGACAGCCACTGTCAGTGCGCTCCCACTAACCCTCTTATATACACAAGAATCTTTTCATTTTGAATTAAATCACACTCCATTATGATTACATCAAAACGATAATTCCAAGAACCTATGCTTGCTTCAATCCAAACATGGATCGAATAACCTGCAAACCTTGTTTGCTAGTTTAGGTACGACAAAACCGACAGGATGTTGTAAACATCCTCCAAAAGGTTTCCTTTTCAGGAAAGCGATTTTCCCGTTAAGCTGACATATTTCATAAATGAAACATGCAGCATTAGCAAGCATTTTCCAAATGGATTTACCGTGGCAACAGGTAAAAGGTTGAATTGTAATCAACATAATGTTGATAACAATACCTTTCCGCTACAAGCCTGGCTTAGTACGTTGGTATATTGCCTTCCATGTACGTCTTCCTTGAAGACTTATATAGTACCAATAGGCACAATTCCTTGCGGTACATCAACTAGTATCCAAACTTGTTGATATACATGGAATCCAATTCGGATATTATGACACTTTGCCATAAAAGGGAGTCGATACCTTGTATCACTTCCTCATACGTAGTCAGTTGGTATACCTCAATAAGATAGACATCTTTATGAGGTGAGATCAGAAACCCATACCCCAGGTTGTTTTTCTGACTCTCTCCGACATACGCGGTTCTTGTGTATTCGAAGATTAATGGTAATAGTTTCATCCTTGATGAGCTATTTGTGTTCCATTAAGGATTCGGTGCCTGGAACAGTATTACTCCGATTTTCATCAAGTTTTACTATCCTCCCACTTACCACTGCATATCGGTATTCCTCTTAGGAAAACCGCATGGTGAGCAACAATTACATTGTTCTCTAGTGAGATGTATAAGTACAATACTTATGGTATCCCTAGGATAACCTACATTTGGCACTTATCCAATTTGGGTTTTAGTTTGGTATCATCCAAACTTATGCCTAGCATTCCCAAATATACAGGAATGTGAAACCCGATTTCTTTCCTGTTCATATCTAATATGAAATCTGTCAAACAGATTTTAATGGAACCTTATTCTAAATAAGTTCTTGCACTGTTAATGCTTATCCGTTAAAGGAAATGGTAGCTCTGAGCGACTCGTGATTAACCTTATCATGTCCAACAAAATTCGGTTTCTCATTTGAAAGAATACTTTACTCTTTCAGTATATTAGAAACTTATTGCTTAATTATTTTCCATTACGGTCTTACCGTGACGGTATAATACTATAGCCGATCTGTTTGTCTATTTCGCGTCGAAATTATAAAAGTTTTCGATTTGTGTTCTTTAAAAGAAACACATAACCACAACGCGATGCCACATCCGTATAGGTCACGAAATATTCATATCCACATCTAGCCTAGCTAGACATGGGCCCGCTTGCTTCACTATGAACTAGGGCTAACAGGTCGGTGGCATTTACACTTTTACCAAGTAAAGGTGTTTTAGGCACTTTGTCCAATAAACTAGATTCGTAGACTTTATTTGAATGGAATCAAATTAGTCCGCGTACCCACTCTTCAAAAGTGCGGATATACGAGTCTTTTTAATTGTGTCTCAGACAACAATGCCACAAATTAGTTTCTTCCTGATCAAATCAATTTGAGCTATTTATTTGTCATGTTATATATTTGAGATTTATTTATATTCAAAATATAAATTCTGTTATTCACATCTAATGTGTTTATCTCAATATTATCTTTATATAATAAAACACTTTAGTGTTCTAGAATATAAAGGTTCACCCGCAGCGGGTTAAACACTGATATAGAGACAATGTTCCTAGTCAAACTAGTTACATTATAACAGTTTCTAAATTTAGGTACACACCCGAAGGTAGTTCCTAAAGTTAGATATCTACGGTTAAAAAGCGACTTTCGTCCCGTTTCCAATTCGCAGAGTAATCTCGATTGAAGTCAGTATCCTGTTCTGAATTCTAAATCATACATATATATATATTTATGTACCACACTAAGTATTTAAAATCTAATTTTAATACTAGTAGTGAACATAATGTTGACAAACATATTTGAAGTCAGAGCCTTACTCGTCTTTAATTCCTTCATGTCTGCTTTGTTCAAACGGCAGTCACGCTTCCGCGATCCCGTTTGCCACATTAAGGCAGACATTTTGGGATATGTCATTTTTCTTCCCAGAAGAATATAATGATTTTGCCTTTGCCCTTTTCAACACTCCAGAAGCATTTGGCCAAGCCTTGGCCTTCTAGAATATCGAAGTAAGGTGCGCCTTGCGCTACTTGCCTAATTGCAAACTTTGACTTTATCTCCTTGAGAACAGTCATTAACTCTCCAAGAATTTACTATTGCAATTTAGTACTTCTAAAATCTAAGTATAGATTTATGAAGATCCTTCAATTTCAGTATCATACTTTAAGGATCTAATCCTTAGTTCTGATTCAGAAATTAAGGAGTCTACTGCGACAAGCTTAATGGATTAAGCACTAAAGTTATCATCACATAAATCTTCCAAAGATTATGCTCTACTATTTGCTTAACTCCGGGCTTAGGCATAATACGTTATTTTATCAAATAAAGTAACTTATTATTTTTCCAGGACCATCCTGAAATTAATTCCCAATTTTGAAAATTAAACCATTTAAATACATTTTCCTTAGGATTATGTTTTAAATGTCAATATTTCAATTACATCTTGATTCTAATAGTCCAACTATTTAATCAACGATTTTGGTACTATTTATTATAATGATTACAATAGTCCAAATATTTAATCAACTATAATTTAATAGATTAAAATCAATTATATTGATTACTATAATCCAATTATAAAATCAACTATAAATGAATAGTTTGAATATAGTCCAACTATTAATTAAAACAACAATTTAAATATTAGTCCAACTAACATTTAATTTATAACGACGAATGATAATTGTTTGAGCGCGTATGGCAAGTAATTAAACGAATATTGCAAATTCAATTCTTGCCTCCCACTATTTTTCGGCAAGCCTCTAACCCTCTGTCGAGTACTCGAGAAACCGCGTTTCCTAGTGGGCTAGGATCCCGTTAAATATCACACAATCTTGACTTTGGCCAAAAAATTGTATGATAATTAACTAGGTAGATCTCTAAGATCGATTGGATCCAATCCAATTCCTAGATCCGGTAGGGGGACATCCAAGTCCGAAACATATATCTTATATATGCCAATACATCCAATGTATTACCTAACATTTTTCCTCTGAATCAACTAAGCCTGGCTTTGGCACAACAAACTTAGTGATCCCAGTTAAGCGCGACCCATTGACCATGGAAAGCTTCGTAATCAATGTCGATTGACAAGAAGTGGTCTTGACTTTGGCCAACAAACCACAACTTGGACAAGACACCAATATGTAACAAAGCTCTCGTGATTCAAACACATCCTCGACGGACAAAGGCCTTGACTTTGGCCAACAAGCCAATGCCAGTCTCGGATCTTGAGTGAGAATAACTCAATGGAAGGAAAAATGCTTAATATTTTGCGAGGGTTTTTCGAGTGCAAATTGGCAAGCAATTTATTATCTTTGTTAAGGTCTCACCATCATACACCCTTAAACATGCATTCTAAACACATAATAAAGCGCGTATAAATAAATAATAATGATATGCGGATGGATACTTTACACATTGATCCTAGATCAAATCTCTCATTTTCTCTCTCCCGCTAGCAAAAATATTTCTTCTACCTGTTACACTACAGTTCTAAAGAAACCTCATTTACATTGAGGCGAATAGGTGAGAAGAGAATACAAAGAATATTGAGGTATAAGGCTGGACACGCAGGTCCAATTAATAAATCAAATTTATTACAACAATTTCTAAAATTATCCCGCCCATCTAATATCCATCCAATATACATTATTCATGCATCGCAACCATGTATTCACACAAGCATGTTATCAATCAATCTAATCAAATTAATTAATCTGATAATTAGTGATCATCCAATGTTTAAACAACGATTTGATTGTGCTCGAGTCCAACTCGTTTTGCGAATAAGTACTCAAAGTACGAATTCTCGAATTAAATTAAACTACAACATTAAATCCAATTTAATATGTATTTAATTCTAATTCACTATTTAATTCCAAATTAAACACTACACTTTATTAATAAACCTTTTACGACTTAAATTTCAAATTTAATCGTTACGGGTCTCAAAGCCCGATTAACGTCCAACGTCAATTTAATAAAAGTCCAATGGGCTTTTAATTAATTTCTTAAGGCGTGGACTTTTGGTCAACTCGGGTCAAACCGAATAACCAAAATCCAATCCGGGAGTTACCCCATAAGCCCAAAAATCAATTTTGGCCCATTAGGCCCAATTAAACTTTAAAGGTCCATTAAGTCGCATTTGG
This sequence comes from Zanthoxylum bungeanum, assembly GCA_019454045.1. Taxonomy (NCBI): domain Eukaryota; kingdom Viridiplantae; phylum Streptophyta; class Magnoliopsida; order Sapindales; family Rutaceae; genus Zanthoxylum; species Zanthoxylum bungeanum. The sequence continues at coordinate 96,227 of SKCR01031975.1, forward strand.
GCTTTATGGATGCGGTTTTGGGCCCAATTGGATCCAATCCATTTGGCCTAAACCCAACTTTGTATAACAAAGCCCAATAAGCCCATTTACAACATTAAAGCCCAAATCCAATTTTAAGGCCCAATTTAATTAAACACAAAAATTCCAAATTTAATGTTTAATTAAACTAAAGTGTATAACACAATTAATTAACCAATTCAATATTTCCAAAACACCAATTAGCCCAATTAATCATGTTCATCATCATCATCACATGTCCAACACATTTTGATTAAAATCAAACCCAAATCACATGCTCAAAGTCTCGGCCAAGGGAGGGGATTTTTGTCCGATTCGAATTCAATCCAATTAATTCCACAATCGACATTAAATCACATTCCCGAATGATTCTAACTCATCCAATGAATCAAAAATCAAAAAATCCAAGACATTTTAGGGCTATTAGTATTCGGCCAACACCACCAAAATTGGGGAAATGTTCCAAACATATTTTGAACAAATTGATCCAATCAATCATCAATTCAACATGATTTAAGCATATTCAAACATCCAATTTAATCAAATCATGCTCAAAATCAATTTACCCAATTTTAAGCCCTAAACTTTTTCATGCTCAAACCTTGCTCTAGATGCCATTGTTGGTTTCTATCAAGGTCCCAAGATCAATAATAAGCATGAAAACATGTGTGAATAACAATCGAGGAAGTTGCAGAATACTCACATCGAGCGGTTGAGCGAAGCACGAGGCAATAAAATCTGTTTTTACCTTCCTTCACTGCTCGGCAGTGAGTAGTTCACAGCCCACTGGTTTCAGCCATTGGAGCTCCTTCGTCAAGCTCCGAGCTTCGTCGAACGGTTCCCGGCTCATGGGTGAACTTCCCTATCACCTTCGCATGTCTCGTAAGTGCGCTAGCACTTGTGATTTTGCCACAAAATCCACTCTTGCTTCCCTTTACTGCTCACGATTTCAAAAACAGAAAACATAAAATAATGCCCCAAGGGCGTGAAGGAGAGAGAGGTGAGGAAGAGAGGAGAGTGTGTTGGTTTGTTAAATTTGTGTATCTTATACACTAATTTGAATTTCAAATTCATTTGGAATGAATTTGGCTTTTAAAAGTCAAACCATTAAAGCCAACAACCACACACATCACTCAATCACATCAATCACAAGTTGTCAAGTCACATCACTCAAAGTGACAAGTGATTTGACGCTTGATGCGACTAGCGATTTGATGCTTGATTTGACGTGCCGCACTCGAATTCGAAATGCGAATGCGCTCGCAAATAATCTCGGGCTCGGGTTCGCTAATTCCAAATTAACGAATTTTCCGTTGCGTCGTAATTAAATGATTACGCCTAACGAAATCACTATTCACATCGCTAACGAATTAATTCTAAATTAATTCGTTCGCCCGAATTAAAATCTAATTTTAATTCCGCGTCGAAATCTAATTTCGTTTAATATATCAAATATATTAATTTATCGATTAATTCCAAATTAATCGTTATCTCTCTTTAATGATATTTTATCCCAGATAAAATATCTCCGCAATTAATCCCAGATTAATTTTCTCTCTCTTCTAATTTATCCCAGATTAATTTAGAGTGCGAGTCATACGTCATCGGTGAATCTTTGGGAAGCGACCCATGAGATCCCCGGATATGTTGGCAGTAAATTCGGTCGTCGGACTATCCGAACACGTAAGTACCTCGTACTACGTTTATACCGATTTACAAGACAAGGTTGGCCTCTAGCAAAGCGCCATGCCTACCCAATTCTCCGGAAACATCCTTACAGGAATAAAGGATCTATATCAGGCGTAGTATACATAGTATTGCGTATTTCTGTCCAGTATCGGATGATCACGTGCTAGGCTTGGGGCTGGAATTGTGTCTGCCCCGTACGAAGCACATGTCGGATGTCTGGTAACTAGTCTCTATAATCGGATAAACATGACCTTGTCATTTTATCCCGATAGCTGCAGCATTTAAGAGAACCAGTCCCGTATCCCACGTGACCATCATCTCCATATGACTGGAGTGATACCTACGTCTTGACATCACACCCAACACACTACGATTCTCAATATACCCAGTATTGGCGTACACAGAACCTGTTAAAGCCCTGGACGACCGCAACCAAAGTATATTGATTGTCGTAAGTATTAGCGGTGCAAGTCTCAGGTTAAGACCAAATACACCTACCCTGATTTCGGACTTCCATAGACACATAGTCATACAACCAATGGAATTCCGAGGGGGTCTATCCAGAGCGAAGCTGTTTCCCGTACCATCGGTAAAACACAACCTCCTATTACACTTCCATGAGTATCTTATACCTAAATATATGAGAACTATGATGTTGTGCCCTCACAACGCGCACAAGTGCAATACTAGTCTTTTACGTATTTATCGATGTCCAATCTCGATAATACTCTGACTAGGGATATTTAATGATTTATCTTTCGTGGACTGATACTGTCTCATATCATTCTCCGTCCATGAACAAATCATAGGGACCTCTCATCATTTATATATCTAGGTGATCTAATCACAAATGATAAGAGTGCAGTCTCCTTTGTCACATAGTTAATTTGTACAACAACACCATGATCTGTACAAATAGTGACGCTATGGGTCATAATTGTCCAACATCGCGATGCGAGCTTCTTCATGCGTCGCGACGCAGAACTGATTCCCAATTTTCTGTATCTTTTTCTTTATGCGTTTTTCACCCAAAAACATTCTTAATACTTCCATACCACTTCCAATACACAATCCAACAAATCACATCAATTTCACACATTATAAACTACCAATTTATCATCATTAACCACTCATTTAATCACAAATCCATAATTCTTAAATCAACTTTTAAACTTTTCAAACCCAATCATTTAACTCCACAACCCATTTCTTTACATATAAACCATCCATATGTAACCCTTAACATGCTATCATCTCTAATCTACCTTTATTCCTTCAAAATTAAACAATTCAAGATTTGGGTCAAATGGGTTTTACCTCTTTTTCTTGGATTTCTTCATTCTTTAAGCCCTTCATAGTTGCTAGCTTGCTTCCATTTTCTTCTTCATTTCTTTCTTTTCTTCTTCTTCTTCTTTTCTCTTATTCTTATTCTTCTTTTCTTTTCTTCTTCTTCTCCTCTTCTTCCTTCCTTTCTCTCGGCTTCTTTTTTTTTCTCTTCATTTTCATTTTTAATTTTTGGAAAATAGTGAATAGTAGCCCCTTTATATAGTGGACCCAATTGATATTAAGAATACTATAGAAGTGTGTAGAAAAATGAAGAAAATTTAATATTTTTCCATTTGGGTCAGAAGTTACTATTCATCCAAATTTTTGACTGGCATTTTTGACCAGCTTCTGGTCGTAATTTGGGAAAATATTTAACGCGGAAGTCGTAGGACTAGATCTCAGCTTTCGAAGATATAAAATTCATAATAATCGGAGTTTGTATGAAAATATTACGCCCCAAATACCACGGGTTATCTACGACCGGTCGTTACAACAGCATCATTATTAAACAGTTTCTGGTCAAGATTTATATTATTTGGTCATTTAAATAAGCCCGCTAAGACTTGTACATGTATTATACTGGAATCTTGGATTCCAATGGTTTCTCAATGAACCATGAGTCTTGGAGACCCTTATAGACCTGTAGGTGTTTATATCAGATAAACACTGAACGACTCACCGATGATTCTTAATAGATAGTACACCAATGTCAATAAGAATATTCTTGGGTCGAGTGAGCATAGTGGTCCTTTGAGTTGAGATACCACCATGGATGTATGAGGTATCCTCCACACTTTGATGGCAGTCACGTCACTGATCTATTTAGATCAGACCTCCGCATGTTCGTTGGGTGTGGACTGATCCCCAAGACATCTTGTGTGTATCAAGAGAGGATCTGTCAGTTCTGTGTACAGAGCATATGTATCCATTATGGAATTAGCAATCTTTTAAATCCATGGGCCCGTGGTACAATGTAGAAGTGAGTTCTAAGTGTTATTGAAAGGTTGCTAATAAAATCGTCGACGGGATTATACCTATAGAGATTTGACGTTTATATCTATATCTCTAGAATAATATGGATACCTGTGACGGATGGATTATACGTATGCAATGACCTCGACCTATATGATTCAGTGAGTTTATCTGTGGTCGTCATAATTTACGAGTGGGTAGATTATAGACACGAAATTGGATTTCATAACGGATATGTCTGAATCTATAGAGTCTCACTAATTAAATATACTTGTAGAGGACTAAGGCAACTTTTATAAATAATATTGATTATTTATAAATCGTTTAACAGTTAAACGAGAAGATACATGCTTAAAGGGTTTTTTTGGCCATTTACTAGTTAGTGTGTATTTAAATTAAATACTTGATTTTATTAAATACACATTAATTATTTGTCAAATAAAGGATTTGACATATGTTCCAAATATATGTATCATGGAATATTTAAAGTAAATGTGATGCATGTAATTAGATATTTGTATTTAATAATTATTTAATTATTTAAATGTTCAATAATTATAATAATTAAATACATTTATCTTTATCATTATTAAGTCTTTAAATGGCTAAATGTGATTGGTGCACATGTATATTTACTTTATGAAAATGGTAGCCAAATTGAATTTCGCTTCTTTAAATAATGATTTAAAAATTACAAAATTCAAATGACCATTTTAGCCTTAGTTTCGGCCAACCCTAGGTATTTAAGGTTATCATTTTTCATTTGCTTCATAAAAAAAGATAAGTCTCTAAAAATATTACAAAGAAGAGTTGAGAAAAAAAAAAGGAAAATAAGAAGATTCGAAGAAAACTTGAATCAAAGTAAGTTTTTTCAATTCCTTTTCAACTAGAAAAATATTTATAGTGTTCCAAGCTTTAACATATGATGTTTGAATCATTTTCTACTACTTTTAGTGTGTAATATTGATGTTGGAAGCTTAGATGAAAGATGTTAGCATGCTTGTTAAGAAAAAAAATACTTATACTGTGTTATTAAGCTTTCTTTTAGTCATTAGATGACTTGATTGTCATTCTAGAGTTGTTAGACCACTCAATGATGACCTATAATTATTCTTGAGTTGTTTCATTGTGGTGAGACTTGTTAGGTGTTGTAGAGATTAGATTAAAGGCTTAGATTGAATTAATTTTGGTTAATTGAAAATTTTAGGTTTCTAACCTAAACCAAAATTGGGGCTTTTCATATATATGGTTAAGATATACAAATTAGTTTGGGTTTGATTGGAAATCATTTAACCTTGTTTTGACAAGATTGGACTAAAATGATCAAGTTTTGACAAAATTGGACTAAAATGATCAAACTTGAAACTATTGGGTCAATTCGATAATATTGAAGAAAATAGGGTATTTTCGGTTGCTAATGTATTTTGATGTGTAGGACATGTTAAAATCATTTTGGTATTGTTATGGAATCACTCAAAATTGTAATTGACAATTTAGGGACTAAAATGATCAAAATACAAAGTTTATGGGTATTTTGGCAGTATCTAAAAATTCTGAATTTTTAGGTAAAAATATATTTTGTTAAGTATTGAGTGATTAAAATAAATTAATTTATTTTAATTATCCAAGAAAAATAAAATAAATTGGAAAATTTTGATTTTCCGGCATTCCGTTGCGTTACCCGAAAATACTGCCTAAAACCCCAACATGTGGATGTTCTCGTTTGTTTGTTTTTCAGAATAAGTGATTTGAAAAGTTCGTTTTGAAAAGTTTTGCTTTCAATGAAATATTTTGATTCCATTTTTTATATAATATGATATGTTTTCGCCACGGTATGTATACTACATTTGTATTTATGTTTTTGAAACCATTGTGGTGCTTGTATAGGGTCTTGTCCAACTGTAGTGGAGCGACCCGCTTCCCTCTGTTGACATGGTCTTGATTCATACAATGTCTGATCTTTGCCCGCTACTCAGACATTGGACGCTTGATTTATTCGTCCAGTTGAGTTGGTTCATGGAAGCTCGATACAGATTTAAAATGATAATAATTTGAGATTTGATTTCATTTTCAACAAAGAATATCTGTGTTATAGTTTTCTGAAGAAAAAATTGAAGAATTTTCTTTTAGTAAAACTTTCTTCTGATTGAGATATATCTGATTTCGTTTACGATATGACATGATATGATATGTTTCTGCCACGGTGCTCGTACTACGTTTTATTTATTTTAATGATTTTGACCCGTCGTGGTGCTTATATAGTGTCCATCCATCTGAAATGGCACAACCTGTTACTCTATGTCGACATGGTCATGTTTTAGATAATGTTCGATCTATGAACGTGACTCAAACATTAGATGTCTGGTTAGTTTTCTGAAGTATTTTCAAAAGACTGATTTTATAATGTATTTTTCATTTCTGATTGTGGATGAGATTGACTGTATGAAATTTATATTATGATTTATGTATCTGATGGTGGATAAGATTGACTGTATGAAGTTTGAATTGTGAGTTCCGTTTCTGATTTTCGAATGAGATGGATTATATGAAATTTGTATTATGATCTTTGTTTCTGATGATGAATGAGGCCGGTTGTATGGAATTTATATCATGATTTATGTTCCTGATAATGAATGAGATCGACTGTATAGAAATCGTATTAAATTTTTCGTTTCTAATAATGAATAAGATCGATTATATGAGATTTGTAATATGATTTCTGTTTCTGATGGTGCATAAGATTGACTGTATAGAATTCACTTACGTTTTCTGTTTCTGTTGATGGATGAGATTGACTTTGTGACATTCAGATTAGATATGTATGTGATTAGTTTTATTAGTGTTTTAGATAATGTGTTGGTAGTTTCGCTTATAACTAGACCCGCCCACAGTTCCTGTTTAGAATCGGAATCAGACCGGGAGGAACCGTCTGGTTCCGATTCCAGAAGCGAAAATGGAGTTTTTAGATTGCATTTATTTAATGTTATGACATGTCAAGCAAACCATGTGTCACCAATAATAAATTATAATTAATAGGTATTTAATTAATGTTATGATATTTTGAGCAAACCATGAGTTATTAGATTCTTTTTCCAGTAAGGAATGATTACAACTTATTTATTAGTTAAGTGTCATTACTAGCATAACCTATTAAAATAATAAATATGTGTTAGTTTATGATTTTGATAATGTCAATAACGCAAAAAGGCTCAAAGATAAGAAGCTCAAATACATGAAGACTTTGGTTAGTGACTTAGTTTCGATGGGGTCAACACGTCTACATATTAGCAAATCCAGTTCGATGAGGCCAATTGAAGCTAAAATATTGATGAAGAGCCAAAATGAACTAGAAGATGATCAAGAGCCAAAAAGAGGATGAAAAATCCAAAACAAAAGTCAAACAAGATGAAGATTAAATATGATTATTAAGAGTTAAAAATAATTATAAGTGAGTTTATTCAAATATTTTAAAGCTCTTAGAAATCATACATTTTGTATCATTTGTATTTAAATTGGCTTAGAATACTTAAGAAGTCGTTTGCACACTATTTGCACCAAAATAAATTTCAATGCATCAAGTGTTTCTGAAGATGACTTAGAAAAATTAGCAAATGGATGAATTAAATTTCAAATGATATACCATTAGATAGATATGTGCATATATGTTGCTACGAATTAAATGGAACATAATTATGATATTTAGAACTTATAATAGAGTCATATTACTATAACATGTTCAGAATGAGCGTTTTGTGCAGCCTATCAATTTAGAAAAATTCCATAAATTTCATTTTACGTTTTTTAGGCTTATTATTACTACTATTATTATTTTTACAGATGATAGCTATGTTGGACAAAATGACCCATAACGTCACTATTTGCACAGATCATTGTGTTGTTGTAGCAAATTAACTATGTGACAAGGAAATTGCACTCTCATCATTTGTGATTAGATCACCATAGATATATAAATGAAGAGAGGTCCCTATGATTAGTTCCTGGATTGAGAATGATATGAGACAATATCAGTCCCCGAAGGTTTAATCATTAAATATCCCTAGCCAGAGTATTATCGAGACTGGACATCGATAATGCGGAATAGGCTAGTATTGCACTTGTGTGTGTTGTGAGGGCACAACGACATAGTTCTCATATATATAAGTATTGGATACTTATGCAAGTGCGATAGGAGGTCGTGTTTCACCGATAGTACGGGAAACAGCTTCGCTCTGGATAGACCCCTCGGAATCCCATTGGTATTATGACTATGTGTCTATGGGAGGCCGAAATCAAGGTAGGTGTGTATAGTCTTAACCTGAGACTTACATCGCTAATACTTACGATAATCGATAGACTTTGGTCTTGGTGGTACAAGGCTTTAACCGGTTCTGCGTACACCACTTCTGGGTTTATCAGAGAGTCGTAGTGTATTGGGTGTGATGTCGAGACGGAAGTATCACTTCAGTCATAGTGGAGATGATGTCACGCAGGATACGGTACTAGTGCTCTTGAGTGATGCGCATCCAATCGGGATATTGTGACCAGGTCATGAATATCTGATTATAGAGACTATGTTACCAGACATCCGATATGTGTTTCGGACGGGGCAGACACTTATCCAGCCCCAGCCCTAGCACGTGACTATCCGATACTGGGCCGATACACACAATACAATGGTATACTACGCTTGATAACAGATCTTAATATTCTTAAATGGATATGTCCGGAGAATTGGGAAGACTTGGTGCTTTGCTAGGAGTCGACCTTGTCTCGTAAATCGGTAGAACGTAGTACTTGGTACGTACGTGATTCGGATACTCCGACGACCGTATTTACTGCCAACTTATCCGGGGATCTCATGGGTCGCTTCCCGATAATCCACCGATGACGCACAACTCGCACTCTTGAATAATCTGGGATTATAATAGAAGAGAGAGAAAATTAATCTAGGATTAATTACGGAGATATTTTATCTAGGATAAAATATCGTCTAGAGAGAGATAACGATTAATTGGAATTAATCGGTAAATTAATATATTCGATATATTAAATGAAATTAGATTTCGACGCGGAATTAAAATTAGATTTTAATGCGGGCGAACGAATTAATTTAGAATTAATTCGTTAGCGACGTGAATAGTGAATTCGCTAGGCGTAATCATTTAATTACGACGCGACGGAAAAATCGTTAATTCGGAATTAGCGAACCTGAGCCCGAGTGTGATTGCGAGCGCATTCGTATTTCAAATTCGAGTGCGGCATCGCAAGTCGCATCAAGCGTCAAATCAATCAGTCGCATCAAGCGTCAAATCACTTGTCACTTAGAGTGATGTGACTTGACAACATGTCACTTTAATAAAGGTGATATGAATAGTGATGGACAAGATGTGTAATTGATGTGCATAGTGTTTACCTTTTTTGACTTTTGAAATTCAAATTAAAGGCAAATGCAAGTGAAATTAAAGTGAATTTCACACAAGTATATAAGATATATTTGAAATGCATTTCATTGACAACTTAACACATCTTTCATCTCTCTCATTTCTCTTCTAATCCTCACGCCCAAACTGAAAAACTCACTGGTTTTTGAAGCCAAAATGGCGTGAATAATAGGGGAGCAAGAGTGGTTTTTCATGGTGAGAAATCAAGTGCTAGCACACTTACGAGACTTGCGAAGGTGGTAGGGAGGTTCACCCATGAGCCGGGATCCATTTGACGAAGCTTGGAGCTCCGTTTGTCAGCTCAAAATTCTGATTTGGAGGGCAGTGGACTGGTTGCAGTGGGCGCCCTTGGCAGTGAGCAAAGTGGCTTCATTCGTCTCCAAATCGTCTCAACCGATCGATGTGAGTATTCCGCTACCTCCGTTGATGTGTTCACACAATGTTTTCATGTCTTGTTTGATCTTGGGACCTAGATAATAACCAACAATGGCATCAAGAGCTATAGGTTCAAGCATGAAATTGTAGGGCTTAAAATTTGGGTAAATGTTTGTTGAGCATGATTTGAATAAATTGATTGTTTAAGTATGCTTATAACATGTTTAATTTCATTTTGGTTGGACCAATTTGTTGAAAAATGATTTGGAATTATTTTCCCCAAATATTTGACCTTGGCCGAATGTGTTGGTGATTTTGAATCCTTGGAATTTTTTGGTTTTGATTCATTGGATGAGTTAGAATCATGTAGGATGATGTTAATTGGGAACTAATTGGATTGGATTTCGAATTGGACAAAAACCCCAAAAATTCTATGTTGGCCGAATGGTTTGATTGCCCTAATGTCTTGGTAATTTTGATTTTGTGACATTGGATGTGTATGAAATCAAATTGGATGGTGATTTGATGTCGATTGTGGGTTCGATTGGATCGAAACCGAATCGGACACAAAATCCCTCCTTTTGGCCGAGAGCATTAAAAGCATGTAAAGGGTTTGATTTTTGATTAATTGTGTTGGACACCAATGATGAAAATGACCATGATTAATTATGTAAATTCATGTTTTAGAAATGTTGATTTGGGTAATTGATCATGTAATACACTTTGGTAATTAAATTGGGAAAATTGGATTTTTTGAATTTAATTATTTGGGCCTATTTTTGATATTGGGCTTCTAATGTTGTAATTGGGCCTATTGGGCTTGATTTTATCAAGTTGGGTTTAGGCCAAGTGGATTGGATCCAATTGGGCCCAAAACCTTAACCATAAAGCCCAAATGCGACTAATGAACCTTTAAAGTTCAATTGGGCCTAATGGGCCAAGATTGATTTATGGGCTTATGGGGTAAATCCCGGATTGGACTTTGGTTATCGGTTTGACCCGAGTTGACCAAAAGTCCACGCCTTAAGAAATCAATTAAAAGCCCATTGGACCTTAATTGAATTGACGTTGGACATTAATCGGTCTTTGAGACGCGTTACGATTAAATTTGGAATTTAAATCGTAAAAGGTTTATTAAATAAAAGTGTAATATTTAATTTGGAATTGAATAGTGAATTAGTATTAAATACATGTTAAATTAGATTTAATTATGTAGTTTAATTTAATTCATGAATTCGTACTTTAAGTACTTATTCGCAAAAACGAGTTTGACTCGAACAAAATCAAATCGTTGTTTGAACATTGGATGATCACTTAATTATCAGATTAATTAATTTGATTAGATTGATTGATAGCATGCTTATGTGTGTGAATACGTGGTTGTGTTATATGTATAATGTATATCGGATGGATATTAGATGGGTGGGCAATTTTAGAAATTGTTGTAATAAATTCGATTTATTAAATTGGACCTGCGTGTCCAGCCTTATCACCTTCATTCTTTTTGTATTCTCTTCTCACCTATTCCCCTCCATGTAAATGAGGTTTCTTTAGAAGTGTAGTGTAACGGGTAGAAGTAGTACAAGTGCTAGCTTGAGTGAGAAATGGAGAGATTTGATCTAGGATCAATGTGTAAAGTATCCATCCGCATATCATTATTATTTATTTTCATACTCGCTTTATTATGTATTTAGAATGCATGTTTAAGGGTGTATGATGATGAGACCTTAACAAAGATAATTAAATTGGTAGCCAATTTGCACGCGAAAAACCCTCGTTAAATATCAAGCGTTTATTTTCCTTCCATTGAGTGATTCTTGCTCAAGATCCAAGATTGGCAGGGGTTGTTGGCCAAAGTCAAGCCCTTGTCTGTCGAAGATGTGTTTTAATCACGAGGCTTTGTTCCATATCGGTGTCGTGTCCAAGTTGTGGTTTGTTGGCCAAAGTCAAGACCACTTCTTGTCCATCGACATTGATTACGAAGCTTCCATGTCAATGGGTCCGCGCTTGACTGGGATCACTAGGTTTGTTGTGCCAAAGCCAAGGCCTAGTTGATTCAGAGGAAAAAGGTTAGGGTATATATTCGATATATAGGCATATATTAGATATATGTTTGGGACTTGGATGTCCACCTACTGGATCTAGGAGTTGGATGGGATCCAATTGATCTTCGAGATCTACCTAGTATCATACAATTTGTTGGCCAAAGTCAAGATTGTGTGATATTTAACGGGATCCTAGCCCACTAGGAAACACGGTTTCCCGAGTACTCGACAGAGGGTTAGAGGCTCGACGAAAAAAATAGTGGGAGGCAAGTATTGAATTTGCAACATTCGTTCGAATACTCGCTAAACGCGCTCATCTATATTTTACTCGTCATATTAATTAAAGTATTAGTTGGACTAATATTTTATGTTCTTTTAAATATATATAATTGGACTATATACAAACTTGTTCAAATTATAGTTGATTTTATAATTGGATTATAGTAATCAATATAATTGAATTAAAATAATAGTTGATTTTATAATTGGATTATGGTAATCAATATTAAAATTATAGTTGATTAAATAATTAGATTATTGTAATCATTATAATGAATAGTACCTTATTAAATTGATTAAATAGTTGGACTATTGAAATCAAGAAAGAATTGAAAAGTTGAATATTTAAAATATATAATCCTTGGATTAAATGTTTTAAATGATTTAATTTTATTGGGAATTCATAATAGGTTACTTTATTGGATAAAATAACTTGTTATATCTAGGCCATAATTAAGCAAATAAGTAGAGCATAAAATCTTTGGAAGATTTATGTGATGATGACTTTAGTGCTTAATTAATATACTTATCATAAATCTATCTTTAGATTTAAAAGTATTAAATTGCAATTAATAATTCTTAGAGAATTGATTTGACTATTCTAGAGGTAAAAAGTCAAAGTTTGCAATTGGGCATGTCGAACAAGGTGCACATCATTTCGATATTCTGAAACCAATGATGTGATCCAGAATGAGCTCTGTTTGTTGGGCCAAGTTAACTTGAAGTTGTGGCTGATTGCATGGTTTGGTCAAATTGGTGTATTTAGGCCATTTTGGTGGATTTGGAAGATTCCTTGGGTTCTGGAGTTTGGTCCATGCATGAGACATTATGTGATGGCTTTATTATGTCTAAAGCAATATTGGAATGAGTCTAGTACGTGCATGGGCTGCCTTGATTGATTTTGGGCTTTATTTCCGAATGGTGCATTAGCAGTGGCGGGATTTACGCAGTCTTCATATTTTGGATGTAACTTTCTCGTCCGATGTCCGATTTTGGTGATTCAAGTTGCATTGAAAAGATAACTCGTAGATCTACAACTTCGAAGTTTTCATCAAAGTCCAGTTCGGATTCCTTCATGGTCTAAATGAGGACGCAATGTATCCATATATTTTTTATATTTTATATTTTTTTAAGTTATATGTTGTTTAAGTGTTGGGTTGAACATTAATTAAATTAAAAAGCCCATGGACGAAATTTTCAAAGATTTTATTAGGGTTTTATTATATTTTGGTAGAATTAGGGTTAGCCACTTATTTAAAGGGGCATTATTCATTGTAATGGATAATTAACCAATAATATATCTTTTTACAAAACAAATTGACTTGTGTCATCTTGAGGGAGTGGATTCTTCCTTGGTTTTACGGAACAAAAGCTTATCAACGTGTGGCAAGCGTTGTGGCGCTGTATCGCTGTTCAGGATTCTCCAAAGAAATAAAGAAAGGTTTTTAAGGGCAATGTTCCTTAAGGGTTGGACTTGATCTTGGAAGGATTTTGTTCTTACAAAATCAAGATTCGCGGTTCTTGGGGCTTAGAACACGTGGAGAGGTTTGCTTGGCTTTGTTCCAGGCAGGTTTCTATCATTTGGTATCAGGAGCTCAGGGTTCCAAGGTCAAGATTTTATCTATCTTTATCATTTTATGAAGTTTTAATATTCCTTTTTTTTTCTCCTGTTTTTTTTGTCTCTTCTCATCTCAATTTTTTTTCTTATTTCCTTTGTGTTTTTCATGTTTATGACCGATTCTTGGATGTTATTATAATGCTCTTTCATGGTAATAGCATATAGGATTCAGTTCTTAGAGTTTTTGAGTCAATTAAAGTCGAATTTATCTGTAATTTTCGGATTAGTTCGGTCAGAATTTTTCAGCCGCGCACTGATTTTCAAACTGTTGTAACTTTTGATCTAGAAAGAGTTACGGGACCCATAATATATCGATTTATAAGTACTCAAGGAGACGAATTCATTAGTCATTGGACGTACTCAATCCGCTTAAGTTTCGAGTCTCAAAATACCTTTCAAAGTTACGAATTCTGTCCAGTTTCAGTTCAGTTTGTCTTCTTATTTTACTTTGGTTTATTTTTTTATTTTTTTATTTTTTTTAGTCAGTTTCTTTGTGTTTGTTTTCATATTTTCTTGGTGATTCTTTGAGTCTTTCCTCATTATTGGCGTCTTTCGAGTAAGGGTTGATTTATATAAATAATTTGATGGATAAAAGGGTATTTATCTTTCGCACGAGATGCTCTATCAATAGTAAAGTGTGTAGCATGATTATTAATAGAGGGAATCACACAAATTTAGCTAGCACTACCCTTGTGGTAAAATTGGGATTACCATTGATACCTCTTGATAGACCTTATAAGTGGATGAGTGATTTCGGAGAGTTCGAGGTTGCTAAGCAGGTTGTGGTAAATTTTGCAATTGGGAAGTATGTTGACCAAATAGTTTGTGACGTGGTTCCTATGTATCATACGCATATTTTATTGGGTAAGCCTTGGTATAAATTCAATAAAGTAGTTTATGATATGGATAGGAATATCTACAAATTTAGGTGTGGTGAAAAGATTATCAAACTTGCTCCTTTAACCCTACAAGAGGTCGATGAGGATGAGTTGTACATGCAGAGGAGTGAAGAAGAGTGGGCTAAAAAGAAAGGTCCAATTGCACTTGGAATGTTACTAGGAGAGCTTCCAGAGTTGACAGAGAAAAATACATTAGCAAAATATGAAGTAAAGCAGGATACGAGCGTAGCCTTGAGTAATGAAATGAAACATGTTGACGTTTCAATAAATAAGAGTAAGGTGGTTGATGGTGTTGATGATAGTGATGATATTGATGTGAGCGATAACATTGGTGTTCATGATTTGGCTGTTCATGATGCCAATGAGGTACTTGATGTTACTGTTAAGGGTGAATATCATATGGAGCAATCTGATGTTGGTTGTGAGGACATGAGTTATGGTGTGCAAAAAGTACATGTGGCTGAATATGTAGAGTGTGGTCAGATCGTGGATGCGAGTGTTGATTGTTTGAGAAAGCGACATGGGCATGTTGAGTTTGTTTTAAATGAGATTTCAAATGTGAATCCATGTGGGAATCTCTTTGCTGTTGCAAGTGGCGTTAAGAATGAGAGTAGCAATTGAGAGATTGAGAGTGGAAAATTATTGCCAAAAAGTCATTCATTCGCCTTATTGACTTTTGCTCACCTTAACCATTTTTTTCCATGTGATTTTCTTTTATTCCAGGATTCTCGTCCCATTGATCTTGTCATTTTTATCTATGACCCGGGTTCGGATTCGAGGTCAAATCCATTTCAAGAGAGGGAGAATGATGTGATCCAGAATGAGCTCTGTTTGTTGGGCCAAGTTAACTTGAAGTTGTGGCTGATTGCATGGTTTGGTCAAATTGGTGTATTTAGGCCATTTTGGTGTTTCTGGAGTTTGGTTCATGCATGAGACATTATGTGATGGCTTTATTATGTCTAAAGCAATATTGGAATGGGTCTAGGACGTGCATGGGCTGCCTTGATTGATTTTGGGCTTTATTTCCGAATGGTGCATTAGCAGTGGCGGGATTTACGCAGTCTTCATATTTTGGACGTAACTTTCTCGTCCGATGTCCGATTTTGGTGATTCAAGTTGCATTGAAAAGATAACTCGTAGCTCTACAACTTCGAAGTTTTCATCAAAGTCCAGTTCGGATTCCTTCATGGTCTAAATGAGGACGCAATGTATCCCTATATTTTTTATATTTTATATTTTTTAAGTTATATGTTGTTTAAGTGTTGGGCTGAACATTAATTAAATTAAAAAGCCCATGAACGAAATTTTCAAAGATTTTATTAGGGTTTTATTATATTTTGGTAGAATTAGGGTTAGCCACTTATTTAAAGGGGCATTATTCATTGTAATGGATAATTAACCAATAATATATCTTTTTACAAAACAAATTGACTTGTGTCATCTTGAGGGAGTGGATTCTTCCTTGGTTTTACGGAACAAAAGCTTATCAACGTGTGGCAAGCGTTGTGGCGCTGTATCGCTGTTCAGGATTCTCCAAAGAAATAAAGAAAGGTTTTTAAGGGCAATGTTCCTTAAGGGTTGGACTTGATCTTGGAAGGATTTTGTTCTTACAAAATCAAGATTCGCGGTTCTTGGGGCTTAGAACACGTGGAGAGGTTTGCTTGGCTTTGTTCCAGGCAGGTTTCTATCACAAGGCATGGCCAAAGGTTTGTGAAATATTGAAAAGATAATTGACATATCCCAAAGTGACTACCATTTGGATATGGAAGACACGAATGAATTAAAGAAAGGGCGAGGCTCTGACTTTAAAATATTTGTCAAAGTTATGTTCACTACTAGTATTGAAATTGGATTTTAAATACTTAGTGTGGTACATAAAATATATGTATTGATGTTCAGAATCCGCTATGAGTTGGATACTGACTTCAAGCCGAGATTTCTCTGCGAATCGGAAACGGGACGAAAGTCGCTGTTTCGACCGTAGATACCTAAGTTTAGGAACTACCCTTTGGGTGTGTACTTAAATTAGGAACTGTTATAATGTAACTAGTTTGACTAGAGACATTATCTCTATATCAGTGTTTAATCCATTGTGGATAAACCTTTATATTATAGAACACTAAGTGTTTTATTATATAAAGATGATACTGAGATAAATACATTAGATGTAAATAACAGAATTTATATTTTGAATATAATAAAATCTCAAACATATAAAAATGACAAATAAATAGCTCAAATTGATTTGATCAATAGAGACTTATTTGTGGCATTGTTGTCTAGGACACAATTAAACGAGACTCGTATATCCACACTTTTGAAGAGTGGGTACTAGGACTGATTTGACTATTCAAATAAGGTCTGCGAATCTAGTTTATAAGGTAAAGTACCTAAAACTATTTACTTGGTAATAGTATAAGGGCCACCGATCTGTTAGCCCTATTCATGGTGAAGTTAGTGGGCTCATATCTAGCTAGGCTAGATGTGAACATGAATATTTCGTGACCTTGACGGATGTAGCATCACGTTGTGGTTATGTGTTTCTTTTGAAGAACACAGATCGTAAACTTTTGAAGTTTCGACACGAAGTAAATTAACAGATCGGCTATAGTATCATTCCGCCACGGTAAGACCGTAATGGAAAAATACTTAAGCAGTAAGTTTCATACGTACATGAAAGAGTACGGTATTCTTTCAAATGAGGACTCCTCCCCGAGACACGTCAGTTAGACGGTGTGTCCGAACCAAAAATCAAATTTTGTTGGACATGATAAGGTTTATCACGAGTCGCTCTGAGCTACTGTTTCCTTCAATAGGATATGTATTAACAGTGCAAAGCTTATTTAGAATAAGGTTCCATATAAATCTGTTTGACAGATATCATATAGGATATGACTAAAAAAGAAACAGGGTTTCTCATTCCTGATAATTTGGGTATGCCAGGCATAACGTTTGGATGATACCAAACAAAAGGACCCAAATTGGATAAGTGCCAATATAGGTTATCCTCAAGGAAACCTTAAGTATAGTACTTGTAAATCTCACATGAGAACAATGTGATTGTTGCTCACCATGCGGTTTTTCCTGAGATGAATACCGATATGCAGTGGTCAGTGGGAGGATAGTGATACTCGATGAAAATCGGAGTAATACTGTTCAAGGCACGAAGTCCTTAATGGAACACAAATAGTTCATCTATGATGAATTTGTACCATTAATCTTCAAATACACAAGAACTTCGTAGATCGATAGAGTCAGAAAACAACCTAGGGTATGGGTTTCTGATCTAACCTCATAAAGATGTCAATCTTATGAAGGTATATCCACCGACTACGTTTTGAGGAAGTGATACGAGGTATCGATCCCTATTATGGCAAAGTGCCATGAATCCGAAATGGATTCCATGTATAACAACTATTTTGGATACTAGTTGTTGTACCACAAGGCATTATGCCTATTGGTACATTAAACGTCTTCAAGGAAGACATACATGGAAGGCAACATACCAACGTACAAAGCTGGGCTTTTGACGGAAAGGTATCGTTATCAACATTTTGTTAATAACAGTTCAACCTTTTACCTGTTGCCATGGTAAATCCATTTTGAAGATGCTTGTTGATAACTGCGTATTTCATTTATGAAATGTGTCAGTTGCAGATCAAAATCGCTTTCCTGAAAAGGAAACCTTTTGGAGGATGCTTACAACATCCTGACGATTTTGTATAACCGACAAACAAGGTTTGCGGGTTATTCGATCCATGTTTGGATTGAAGCAAGCATAAGGTTCTTGGAACTGTCGTTTTGAAATAATCATAATGATTTATGATTTGACTCAAAACGAAATAATTCTTGTGTATATAAGGAGGTTAGTGGTAGAGCGCACTGACACTTAAATTCCCATAAAGCAATTGTTGAAAGCTTGGCTTTCATAGAAATTCTCCGTAGAATTCTGGGGAGTAACAACCTTTATTCAAGGAATAAAGATCTACTGGGATAGATTTGGAGTTTTTAACACTCTCTGGGAAATTGTACATTTAAAATGTACTTGATAGGTGTCTCATACGCTTCGAGCATATGGAGTCACGATCAGGTCAATCCAAGTGATAGTCACTGGATTGAAGATTAAGAACATCTGTTAGTATCTGAGAGAACTAAAGATGTTGTCTTAAACTATGGAGAAGGAGAACTTGAAGTGACTGGGATCACTGCTGCAAGTTTCCAAACAATTAAATACTACGGTACTATAAAGTTTGAACACTGGGACAGTGAGCTGGAAATATTCCGAGCAAGATAACTGTTGCCGAATAAACAACAAATGCGGATTATTGTTGCAGCTGAGGCAGCAATAGAAGCCATTGGATCGAAAATAAATCTAATTAAATTAGATATAGTTCTGTTAGCGGCTGAGCTAGGCGTCAGCACAGGCTAAGGAATTGAAGGTCTCATCGACGATCCAGATATATACTTCTATATCATCTGATTCGTTCGGATCATACATCGTGGCGATGTGATGATCGTATAAATCGCGTCAAACGATTATCAAACAAATCCGCTGACGAAAACCTTTCCTCAGCAATTTGAGCGAACCGTACATAGTTCGGGTGTGGGACACTTGAGTGACTCGCTACGTGCCAAGTGGGAGATTGTTGGACAAAATGACCCATAGCGTCACTATTTGCACAGATCATTGTGTTGTTGTAGCAAATTAACTATGTGACAAGGAAATTGCACTCTCATCATTTGTGATTAGATCACCATAGATATATAAATGAAGAGAGGTCCCTATGATTAGTTCCTGGATTGATAATGATATGAGACAGTATCAGTCCCCGAAGGTTTAATCATTAAATATCTCTAGCCAGAGTATTATCGAGACTGGACATCGATAATGCGGAATAGGCTAGTATTGCACTTGTGTGCGTTGTGAGGGCACAACGGCATAGTTCTCATATATATAAGTATTGGATACTTATGCAAGTGCGATAGGAGGTCGTGTTTCACCGATAGTACGGGAAACAGCTTCGCTCTGGATAGACCCCTCGGAATCCCATTGGTATTATGACTATGTGTCTATGGGAGGCCGAAATCAAGGTAGGTGTGTATAGTCTTAACCTGAGACTTACATCGCTAATACTTACGATAATCGATAGACTTTGGTCTTGGTGGTACAAGGCTTTAACCGGTTCTGCGTACACCACTTCTGGGTTTATCAAAGAGTCGTAGTGTATTGGGTGTGATGTCGAGACGGAAATATCACTTCAGTCATAGTGGAGATGATGTCACGCAGGATACGGTACTAGTGCTCTTGAGTGATGCGCATCCAATCGGGATATTGTGACCAGGTCATGAATATCCGATTATAGAGACTATGTTACCAGACATCCGATATGTGTTTCGGACGGGGCAGACACTTATCCAGCCCCAGCCCTAGCACGTGACTATCCGATACTGGGCCGATACACACAATACAATGGTACTACGCTTGATAACAGATCTTAATATTCTTAAATGGATATGTCCGGAGAATTGGGAAGACTTGGTGCTTTGCTAGGAGTCGACCTTGTCTCATAAATCGGTAGAACGTAGTACTTGGTACGTACGTGATTCGGATACTCCGACGACCGTATTTACTGCCAATCTTATCCGGGGATCTCATGGGTCGCTTCCCGATAATCCACCGATGACGCACAACTCGCACTCTTGAATAATCTGGGATTATAATAGAAGAGAGAGAAAATTAATCTAGGATTAATTACAGAGATATTTTATTTAGGATAAAATATCGTCTAGAGAGAGATAATGATTAATTTGGAATTAATCGGTAAATTAATATATTCGATATATTAAATGAAATTAGATTTCGACGCGGAATTAAAATTAGATTTTAATTCGGACGAACGAATTAATTAATTTAGAATTAATTCGTTAGCGACGTGAATAGTGAATTCGCTAGGCGTAATCATTTAATTACGACGCGACGGAAAAATCGTTAATTCGGAATTAGCGAACCTGAGCCCGAGTGTGATTGCGAGCGCATTCGTATTTCAATTCGAGTGCGGCATCGCAAGTCGCATCAAGCGTCAAATCAATCAGTCGCATCAAGCGTCAAATCACTTGTCACTTAGAGTGATGTGACTTGACAACATGTCACTTTAATAAAGGTGATATGAATAGTGATGGACAAGATGTGTAATTGATGTGCATAGTGTTTACCTTTTTTGACTTTTGAAATTCAAATTAAAGGCAAATGCAAGTGAAATTAAAGTGAATTTCACACAAGTATATAAGATATATTTGAAATGCATTTCATTGACAACTTAACACATCTTTCATCTCTCTCATTTCTCTTCTAATCCTCACGCCCAAACTGAAAAACTCACTGGTTTTTGAAGCCAAAATGGCGTGAATAATAGGGGAGCAAGAGTGGTTTTTCATGGTGAGAAATCAAGTGCTAGCACACTTACGAGACTTGCGAAGGTGGTAGGGAGGTTCACCCATGAGCCGGGATCCGTTTGACGAAGCTTGGAGCTCCGTTTCTCAGCTCAAAATTCTGATTTGGAGGGCAGTGGACTGGTTGCAGTGGGCGCCCTTGGCAGTGAGCAAAGTGGCTTCATTCGTCTCCAAATCGTCTCAACCGATCGATGTGAGTATTCTGCTACCTCCGTTGATGTGTTCACACAATGTTTTCATGTCTTGTTTGATCTTGGGACCTAGATAATAACCAACAAGCTATATGTTTCTGGTTTATGTAGAAATTTACGGAGCTTGATTTGGAACTTTCTAAAGTAAGTTATGATTAAAATACCGAGTACTGTCAGGGTTGACTGATCATCAGAAACTTACTAAGACAGAAATACTTATCCCCATACCAGCTATACCTGAAGTTTTCATACATTCTGGAACCGAGCTAAATCATATCAGTGTCTATAACGGTCTCCAAACTGGTCTATTTTCAACGTTTAAAAACACAATAATCATATTTTTAGAAGTCATTTCTTGATGTTAGACCGGCATACTGGTACTATAGACCAGCATATCGATCTCATAACAGAAAAATTAACATATTCAGTTTTAAGCTTATAAATTGAAGCTTGGTTTCATTTTTACAAAGAGAAATATTTTTGGGAAAATATATTCAAAGCAAAAATCATTTTCATACATCTTTTGATTACACAAACAAGCTTCAAACACTTTCAAATTAAGATTTTCAAATCTTATATATCTTACTCTCTCTACATTTGAAAAAGCTCATACTTCATCTTCATATTCATCTTAGTGAGCTTTAATACATTTGAGTGAGATACTTACATTTAAATCTTCTGTGTAATCTTTTGCGAATATCCAAATTATGGTTGTAAACTTTTATTATCAAACATTTGTGTGAAAATCACTTGTGTGGGTGTGTATATTCTCAATGGTGGATTTATGTAAAAGGATAAGATGAGCCTTAGATCAAATACATCTATTGTAAAGGTTTGAAAGTGAACCTAGAAAACTCTCGGTGTAAACTGCAGATTCATTTTACACAGTGGAAAGCTCCAAATGTGGCTTGGAGTAGTGGACATACGCAATGAGTTGGCCGAACCACTATAAATCCGGTGTCAATTTCTCTATCCCTATCTCATTTATATATTGCATGTTTTTATATTATGTAACATCCCGCCTTAGCAGCGATGTTACCGGCTGGAGACAGGCTAAACCCATCTCCATAAGCCTCTGATTCTAGAAAAATTTCGGCATAATGTATTTGTAACATCATGCAACCTGGCCTATAGCCAGCATCCAATTACAACATGAAAATAAAATCTCGGCCTCAGGCCGGTATCTCAACATTAATGCAATCTAAGGGCCCAACTAAAATACGATGCCGACATAATACAAACAGGGCTCCGTGCCCGAAAATACGTATATACAAAAACTTTTCTAAAATAAACTTGTGCTCAGCACGTTACAACTTATACAAACTAAAACTTAAATTACTACTCTTTATTTCCCCCAATACCTGGTAACTGGCTGACTACAACGCTGCTATTCGGCTCCTCAAGCTCTGATGTCTGTGTTCGACCGATCGGGTCACCAACCTGCAAAACTCAAACACTGTTGGGTTGTGAGTCATGTGACTCAGTAAGTAACTATGCTCATTCCTTGAGCATCAAACACATGCAAAGTCTGATTCCAGTTTCTATAATAATCCGAGATGTCTATGTGATCATGCAAATAGATTCATACTGAATCTAAACTAGTTATCTAATCCTTCTCCATTTTACAAACATATTACTTGTTACTGTTTTCCTTTTATATTTGATCACACATAATCTTTAACTTATGTTTGCTGTTTTTCATAAACATCCATATCATATACATCAGACCTTTATATTACTAACAATCACATTAAACCCATCATGCTTCCGCTACGCTACTCTAATTTCTCTTTACTTTCTTGCATACTCTGTACTAGACTAGATTAGATAATTATAATAACTTTCCTACTTTTACTGTCTTGAAATATCATCAAATCGGTTATACTAAGATATTATTTCTGTCAAACATTTAATCCACTATAACCAACTATGTATACATGCATATGTTATCATATCATCATGTTCTAGCATCCTTACAATAGGTTCTTTCTAAGTAAGCATATAACTCATACAATCGTCATTGATATATATACATTTAGATAAAATCATGCTATCATGCACTCGTATTTTACAAAATGTTACTTTTATATGAACATGCTACACACAAAATTAACCATATATGCATACTGATGCAGACATGCCATCATGTATTAATGTCAACTATATGCTTTCAAATCATAACCAGAATGTATGATTTATACGCATAACTTGTAAACTATTTTCAACTTTAACATGGATATTATTTAGAAAATACTTTCTGAAAACATTTTTTGGAAAACTGTTTTCCGAAAATCTGAAATCTGAAAACTTAAAACTCTTTCTTGTACTTCTCTCTAAAATCGCTTTCTAAACTCTTTTTCTAAAAACTGAAATCTAAAATCCTTTTTCTGAAAACCGAAATCTGAATTGTGCATCTCCGCCCGTAGACGCATCTCTGCCCGTAGACGCATCTCTGCCCAGGAATATACCATCTGAGCGCTGAGGATCTAGGGGCGTCCCCCAGTCCTCCACATATGCACATGTATATAAATCCGTCAATTCCAACAATGTACAACTGGGATGGGTCAAATCCCAATCCCGAATCCATATGATATCCGCCAATTCCATCTGTGTCTCAAGTTACGTACTGGGGTGAGGTTTTACCTCATGCCCCGAAAATATAAAACCATGTTTTGTATCTCAAAACTGTAAGAAAAATTTTATGAAAAACATTTCTTTCAAAAGCATCTGAAACTTTTCTTTAAAACCATTTGAATTCCAAAACCATTCAACTCAATTCTTGAAAATGATAACACAAATATGCATATTCTTTTCTTATGCCTTCACTTACCCTAGCGGCCTAGCCACGCTTTCTCATATGCTTATCTTATATTGACATTCACATACATGCATGTGTTCGTACATACCTATAAATTAGTAACATTATAACATATGTATACTGCTCTTTACTTGTTTCCACCTTTAACTATCTTATGTTCTATATGTTTATACCATCATTAGTATACTTTGCATGCATCATACATAATATCATAAATTCATGCTCAAACTAATAGATTTTATCATTATAAATACATTCATCCGTACTTTCCAGTAGCCACTCATCACAGAACAATATTTATATAACATATACTTATGTATTAATTCATCATCGCTTATATTCGCAAATGTTAACACATATGTTCACACTTAATTATACACATACATACTTATACATATATTCATAGTTTATCATATCATATGGCTATATACTTTAACACTACTAAAGTTTACTTCTATAGATACTAATCACTAATTTCATGTTTATGCTTCTTCATTTACATACTTGAGCATATAAGTAAAATATGATCTTAAAACATATATTGATGACATGTGATCTAAAAAAATGAAGGGATTGTTAGAACAAAGAAATATTTAATGAACTTATAAGAATATATAAACCAAAATTTTCCAGGTTTTTGGGTCAGACTTGGGAATTTTGCTGGGAGCAACTGGTAAGGAATTTGGACTTAATTTTTATGGATGAATCCCCTATGAGTCTACTATACCCCAAATTTTACGGATCCTGATTTCGATTCCCGGAACTCCGTAAACAACTGATTTCTACCAGCTGTTCAGCAGGGACAGAATCAGATCAGTCCCTGCTGATCATTCCACTTCGAAACTCCGCCAAAAATTCTTATTAAGTCCAATGGTTCTGAATTTTTTTTTATATGTCGGGTTCCTATGTATCTAGTTTATTTTGGCGCTGACGGCTCGTCGTTTGGACACCCGAAACTCATTTTAAAAATCAAAAACCGAGCCTAGGTCATCAGGTCACAGGTGCAGACTTTACTGCCGATCAGTTGACTTTGGAGATTTTTCTGCATTAGCGTTTTAAGTCCAAAAATTCTGATTTTTGGATATGTTACTCGAAATTGTGTCTATAGTACTAAGAATTTTACGGTTCTTCACTTGGGCGTCAAAAACTCATCTTACCTCTAAATCTTTATACCCTGTTCAGCAAAACAAAACCAGTCCACACCAATCCAAGCTCAGCAATTCATCAATCAAGCATTAACACACATCAGAATAGACCAAACACTCCCCCTCCTAAATGCCGATTTTAATCAAACATATCAGCTTCAATTTAACACATGTCAATGAACCAAATACATATTCACTACCAAATTTACATAAACTTCTCACATTCACAGAGGTTCCGCCAAGGCCCATCACAAGCCATGCTCATACTATCTTCTCAACAAAACCTTAAATCCTTCACTCAAGGCTCTATTTTCACTACCACATTCATCAACAAAACAAAATCCACTTTCCCCCTTTTAAACACCATTCGGCCATGGTAGCCATTAATGCAAAACAAATTGGGCATTCTCATCAATTAGGAATGTACTCAAGTTACTTTATCATAAGATACATAAGCAACTATCTTAAAAAGCTAAACCAAGGCAAAATTCATCAATTTTATATCTAGGGTTCAAGGGAGTTCGAAAATAGGGGCTGAAAATGCATGAAAAATTCAGAAATTAGGAGGAAAGAATAGTAATAGAAACTTACTTCTGCCTCCAAGCATGAAATTGGAACTCCAAAGTCGGAATCCCTCTTCTTCTTCTTCCTTTGTTACCTCACGCCTCCTGCTTCTCTGGTCAGCTTCGGCTTCTCTCACCCTCTGCCTCTCCACTCTCTGCCCTCTCGCCGGCGTTCAGGGCTGTACTGGGGCTCGCCGGCGGCCAGAGACACAGCCTGGCATTTCCATCTCTCTCAATCTCTCTCGATGTCACTCCCTTTCTCTCTATTTTTTTTTTCTCTCAGTCTCCATTTTTCTCCATTCATCTTTTCCTTTTTTTTTTTTTTTGTATTCGTGTGTGTGTGTGCTGTGTCTCAAGCACGTGTGTGTGCTATGTGTGTTAATTAAGGTGGGCGTGTCCCCTCAATCCCACGTGTGTATTATATATATATCATACATGTGTGAATTTTCTAGAATAAGGATTAAAATATCTAGAGTTTATTTATTAAATTCCATTCTCAACTTTTCTAGTTAATTATTTATTTATTTTTTCACATGTGTAAGCATATTAAAATATCTAGAATTATCTATACCAATAAGACTAATTCCAAATTAACCCCTCAATCTTTATCTAATATAAATTTATAATTAATTTTTTTTAATGAAAAATCCCCTTTTTACCATAGTAATAAACTTCACCTTCGGACACGGCCTCATGAGCGAAAAATAAAATTCCCATAAAAATATTAAAATAACCCGGGATGTTACATATTATCTTTCTATATCATCTATAAATCTTATCATTATTGAATATATTAATTGAGGAATTGATTTCTAAGTTTAATCGGTAAAGCTACTAACTAAGTATCTTAAAATTGAAAAGATTTTTAATTCAGCAATATTTTATCACTATATCCAATTCACCTCCCTCTTTGATATAGTTGTTATTGTTTGTGTGCTTGTAGGTAATTTCAATATTTACATATTCTACTTTTTTTTTAATCTTTTGGATATTTCAATTTTATATTAATTACTTATTTATTAGTGAGAGATCAAAAGTCATAAAATATATTAAATTTAACTATAAAAGTATCCTTGACCTAAACAAATATATGCTTGTACTAAGGATTTTGTTATGACCTGCCAAGCAAGCCATAAGTCACTAAATTATATTTTTCACTAAGGAATTATTACAACTTATTTTTTAGTAGGAGTTCAAGAGAGATTTCTAATATAACCTATTAAAATAATAGACATTTACTAACATTTATTTATCTTTTATGTTTTTTGTATTTTATCTTTCGATTTTTTTTTATTTTATACTCATACTCACTGGGAGTTCAAAAATCATAAATTATATTACGGATAACTATAAAAGTGCCCATAGTTTAGCCAAATATATATTTTCATCATGTGTTATGTTCTCCATAACGAAAATATTATAAAGTGGAATAGGCTAGAAGACACATTTGTTAATTCAAAAGTGTTAAATGACTTAAATTATTTGTGTTGATGGTGTTTTCAGGACCTATGTTATCTAAAGAGTACAGCAGGGGTAAAAAGGGTAATTCCCTTCTTGGTCAGGATCATTAATACCGACCCGACCACTAAAAACCAACAGTAAGGGGCCAAGCACTTTATGATTGGTAACCGACCACTCCAGACCGGATGGTCGGGCATTATCAGATCGATAGCAGCATTCTCAGTTCAAAAGACCATTGTGACCGACCTCATGAAGACCGAGAATATGACGAGATATGCTCCAGAAGATAAGACATCTTATTCCTACGGATAAGAAGATAAGTTATCCTACTTTCATGGGGTAAACTGATAAGTCAGTGTCATAATAGAATAAAGGAAGTGAATGTAGTTTTTGACTAGGAATCCTTATGGGAAAGGGAAATTGTTTCAACTAGGAAATTCTTGTAGGAGAATGAATCTGATTTCTACACTATTATAAATAGGAGGGTAGAGTGTGCGTAAGAGGCATGAGAATCAAGATCAGAATCAGTATCAAGATCATTACGATCAGACTTGTAAACACAAGAGATATCAGAAAAGCATATCTCATTAATAAAAGTATCATTCATTTTGTGCCCGTGGACGTAGGTGGGATCTGATCCGCCGAACCACGTTAAATCTCTTTGTCGATTGGCGTATTTATCTGTCTTTTGCTAAATTTGCTTTTGGTTCCCCCTTAACCGAACAAATTCACTATTGATGGAGGATTGTCTCGAGAGTAATATTCTCATATTGCCCTGAGACCAAAATCAGCCATCAACAGTTGGCGCCGTCTGTGGGGAATCCAACAAAAAGCGGCTCGCGTATTAAGACGATGGCAGAATGTGGAAATCACCGGTCGACAGGGAGTTCAACAGCAGAATGGATGATGATTGGGAGCTCACTTCTCCATCTACTGGCGTCCGTACTGTGGTTTTAGTTGGCCGTACTGGCAATGGCAAGAGTGTTACGGGCAATAGCATTCTTGGAATAAGAGCCTTCAAGTCAAGGGCTAGCTTCTTTGGTGTTACTAGTACTTGTGATGGCCAAATTGTTAATGTCATTGATACCCATGGACTCTTTGATTTTTCCTCTGGCTCTGATTTTGTTGGCAAGGAAATTGTCAAATGTATTGATTTGGCCAAGGATGGGATCCACGCAGTCCTCGTAGTTTTCTCAGTAAGAACCCGCTATTCTCAATAGGAAGAATCTGCATTACGCAGCTTGCAGACTTTGTTTGGAAGCAAAATTATTGACTAAATGATTGTTGTCTTTACGGGGGGGACGAACTTGAAGATAATGAGGAAACATTAGACGATTATTTGGGTTGTGAGTGTCCAGAGCCTTTAAAGGAAATTCTTAAACTATGTCAAAATCGGTGTGTGCTTTTTGATAACAAGACTAAGGATGAAACCAGGAGAACTGAGCAGGTTGGGAAGCTTCTTTCTCTGGTTAACTCAGTCATTGTACAGAATGGTGGGCAGCCGTGCACAGATGATATCTTTCTTGAGTTGAAGAAATGTGCTACTAAACTCCGTGATCAACAAGTTGAGGTCGAGTCTCTCAAGGGATACTCAAAACGAGAAATTTCAGAGCTGAATGAGCAGATGCATAGATCATATGAAGAGCAACTCAAACGAATTACAGAGATGGTTGAGTCTAGGCTCAAAGAGACAACTACTAGGCTCGAACATCAATTAGCACTAGAGCAGGCTGCTCGATTAAAGGCAGAAGAGATTGCACAATTGGCTCAAATGAAGACAAATGATGAAATTCGTAAGCTTAGAGAGAATCTTGAAAAAGCTCATAAGGAGACCGAGGAACTCCGTAAGCGAGCTGAAAATGGAGGGAGTGCCCCCGTGAGATGGTCGGCCTGGCCGGTCTGGGAAACACAGCAGCGGGGAATGTGTTACCGCATATTTTGCCTGACCAATGGATCCGTGAGAAGCATAACACGAGGAGGGATTATGCCCTCGTAGCGTTTGCTTGCTCCAGTGTTACCGAACATGAGGAGGAATATGCCCTTAATATTTCGGACACTCTTTGATCCCTATTTATTTGATTATTCGGATCCGTGAGAAGCATAGCACGAGGAGGGATTATGCCCTCGTAGCGTTTGCTTGCTCCAGTGTTACCGAACATAAGAAGGACTATGCCCTTAATGTTTCGGACACTCTTTGATCCATATTTCTTTGATCATTCGGATCCGAGAGAAGCATAGCACGGGGAGGGATGATACCCCCGCGGCAATTGCTTGCTCCAGTGTTACCGAACATAAGGAGGAATATGCCCTTAATGTCTCGGACACTCTTTGATCCCTATTTATTTGATCATTCGGATCCAAGAGAGGTATAGCATGGGGAGGGATTGTGCCCTCGTAGCGTATGCTTGCTCCAGCGTTGTAAGGAGGAGCCTTCAAACAGTACATAGGCTCCATGGAGACCTGAAGTATAGAGGATGTGCCCTTACCATTTTAAACGCTCTTTGATCCAAATCCTGGTTCGCCGGGACTCTGAATTGAAAGGTTCAGAATTGTGTTTTGGAGGCCTCGAACAGGACACTGTTTTGAGGCATTCATGCTGTTGTTTTAGGGTAAGTGATTAAGTCACCCCCATTTCATGATTTTATTTTCCAAAGTTTTGTTTTTGTTTTCATTAGGTCTGGCAAGGGGACGCCTGCGCCAAATCTAATAGGGCTTCAAAGGTTGATTCACTTCTCTTCTAAATAAGTCCCAAAGATTAATCGGCTCGGGGCTGGATTCGTTCCGCCGAGGCCACTTGGTTAATCGGCTCGGGGCTGGATTCATTCCATCGAGGCCGCTCTATTAATTGGCTTGGGGCTGGATTCGTTCCGCCGAGGCCACTTGGTTAATCGGCTCGGGTCTGCTCTTGTACCGCCGAGACCGATGTTTCCTTCCGGCTCGGGTCTGCTCTTGTACCGCCGAGACCGATGTTTCTTTCCGGCTCGGGTCTGCTCTTGTACCGCCGAGACCGATGTTTCCTTCCGGCTCGGGTTGCTCTTGTACCGCCGAGACCGATGTTTCCTTCCAGCTCGGGTCTGCTCTTGTACCGTCGAGATCGATGTTTGTTTCAGCTCGGGGTCGGGTTACGTCCCACCGAGTCGGCTTCTTTAGACTGGGGATGTAACATTCCCCCATAGCCAAGTCTTTCTTTTAGCTCGGGGTCGGGTTACGTCCCATCGAGTCGGCTTCTTTGGACTGGGGATGTAATATTCCCCCAGAGCCAATTCTTTCTTCAACTCGGGGTCGGGATACGTCCCACCGAGAGACTTATCATCGGCATGGGATCGGAGCATCTCCCCCATGGTCGGCCCTCTATTGGTCTGGGGAGGTGACATTCCCCTAGAGCCAAATATTCTTCTCAGCTCGGGGTCGGGTTACGTCCCACCGAGTCGATCGTCATCAACATAAGAGCAAAGCATTTTCTCCACGGGTAGATATCGGGATCCTCGTTGACTGAGCACATGATGGTGGCAGGAAAGACCAGATTTACAGCCAAGACATTTTTCTCTACGATTCATGGAGTGACCACCGACGGATTCATCGGCACACCATATTTTTTTATAGTTCCCGGCATCAACTCGCAAACTCGTTGTTACCGAGAACTGTGGGACAGATGTTGATGGTGTTTTCAGGACCTATGTTATTTAAAGAGTACGACATGGGTAAAAAAGGTAATTCTCTTCTTGGTCAGGATCATTAATATCGACCCGACCACTAAAAGCCAACAGTAAGGGGCCGAGCACTTTATGATTGGTAACCGACCACTCCAGACCGGATGGTCGGGCATTATCAGATCGATAGCAGCATTCTCAGTTCAAAAGACCATTGAGACCGACCTCATGAAGACCGAGAATATGGCGAGATATGCTCCAGAAGATAAGACATCATATTCCTACGGATAAGAAGATAAGTTATCCTACTTTCATGGGGTAAACTGATAAGTCAGTGTCATAGTAGAATAAAGGAAGTGAATGTAGTTTTTGACTAGGAATCCTTATGGGAAAGGGAAATTGTTACAACTATGAAATTCTTGTAGGAGAATGAATCTGATTTCTACATTATTATAAATATGAGGGTAGAGTGTGCGTAAGAGGCATGAGAATCAAGATCAGAATCAGTATCAAGATCATTACGATCAGACTTGTAAACACAAGAGATATCAGAAAAGCATATCTCAGTAATAAAAGTATCATTCGTTTTGTGCCCGTGGACGTAGGTGGGATCTGATCCGCCGAACCACGTTAAATCTCTTTGTCGATTGGCGTATTTATCTGTCTTTTGCTAAATTTGCTTTTGGTTCCCCCTTAACCGAACAAATTCACTATTGAGGGAGGATTGTCTCGAGAGTAATATTCCCATATTGCCCTGAGACCAAAATCAGCCGTCAACAATTAGTACAATTATAATTGTATGTACGATCATAATTAAATTATTTCTTACATTTGATATCTATCATATATGTCTCTTATGAGACGAGTAGCGCAACGCCCATATCTGCCGCTAGTAGAAAGATCCAAACCTAGCTCTCACCTCACCAAACAGGAAGCCTTAGTGATTCCGCTGCCGCTGATTTGCTTTAATTGTTACGGGTTTCCTTATTGTGATTTACAAGAGATTTTGCTTAGTGCATTATTTTTACTTCTTATTATGTTGCGTCATTATTTATTATTGTTATTTTCATTAAATAAATTAATATTTATGTATATAAAATACGCGAATTGTATATGAATTATTACAATTATTATCGAGTTGTAAATTAGATGGTCTCTTACACTTTATTTAATATTTTAGCTTGTAATAATGATCTTAACTCAATCTCTCTCTATAAATAGAGAGCAAATCTTGTATAATAAAATCATTCCGAATCAATAAGAAAAGCATGCAGCTTTCCAATGTATCTTTATCTTCATCTATTTCTCTTTTATTTTACAACATGTTATCACCACGATTCGCTATAATAAAAAACGAATCATCATATGCGAAGGCCTGGAGCCAATTTGCTATAATTAGAAGCCATGAATATGACTTATGATTTATATGCAGCTTCTGTTCATAATCAAAGCCAGAAGAAAAATCATTATGATTTATGATTGATATGAGGCTTGTGATTGTAATCAAATCGAAAGCTAAATCATGGTGGCTTATGATTTATATGTGATTTTTGATTTGCATGCTTAATTCTTATGTTGCTTGAATCCAAATTCTAATTATTTTTTTTAATATAGCAACTTGAAGTTTTGTAGCATAAATAAATCAGAATATGAAGATATGAATTTCAATATTAAAATTAGAACTCGTAGTTCTAATTCAGAACGTGAAGTTATGAATCTCAATATTAAAATTAGAACCCGTATTTCTAATTCAGAATATGAAGTTCTGAATCTCAATATTAAAATTTGAACACTTAGTTCTAATTCAGAACCTGAAGTTCTGAATTTCAATATTAAAATTCAAACCCGTAGTTCTAATTCAGAAACTGAAGTTCTGAATCTCAATATTAAAAATTAGAACTCATAGTTCTAATTCAGAACCTGAAGTTCTGAATCTCAATATTAAATTAGAACTCGTAGTTCTAATTCAGAATCTGAAGTTCTGAATCTCGATATTAAAAAATTAGAACCTGTATTTCTAATTCATTATATTATGTTTTATGTATTTTATTATTGTTTTTATGAATATGCTCTGTGGTTACCATTAATTTGGATCCTCCATATCAGAAAATAAAAATCGTATTTTTATTTTATAAATTTATTTTAGTTTCTTTCATAATTATGATTAACTATAGGATGTAAATTAGAACTCGAAGTTTTAAATTCATTAATTAATTATTAGATTAGAACCTACAGTTCTAAATCTATAAAATAATTATAGAACCCGAAGTTCTATAATTACACTACAATTAAAGAACCTGAAGTTCTAACCTCAATTAATTAGACTTTAGCATAAAACCTGCAGTTTTAAATTTACCATATAACCTGAAGTTTTGAATTTATAATATCATATTTATGAACTTGAAGTTCTAAATATTAATATTATAAATCGGAAATTAAAATTTTGAAATATAATTCCCTTTTAGGATCTGATGTTCTAAATAATAATGTAAGATTAGAACTTGAAGTTCTAGGTCAACGAATTATTTTTTAAGAGAACCTGAAGTTCCAAATACGTGTGTGTAATTTTTGGTTCATACATATTTATATGATTTTTTTATTTTTTTATTATATTTTATTTTCTATTATATCTTTATTCTTTTGAGTTATATTATATATATTATTATTATTGCTGCCAAAAGTTTGCAATAATAAAGAGCTAATTAGATCTGAAGTTCAAATTAGCTTTTAATATCAGAACCTGTAGCTCTAAACTATAATTTTTAAATAAAACGTGATGTTCTCATAGAACACGAAAATCGGTTTCTTAATATTCCCAGTAGTGAATGTGAATTCTAACTACGTATAGATATAATAGAGAGAAACTCCACTGCAGTAAAGGAATAAGGCTCTCGTAAGTGAAATCATAACACATTTGTGAATACAATTTATAATTTTGTATTACTCTCTTTATTTCCCTTTTTTTATGATAGATCTTTCAAATATCTAGAAGATATTTAGTACTTTCAAATATCTTGAAGATATTACGCTGACTGATACAAAAATACAATGATTATGTACTTAATATACATAAAATTTGTATCTTATTTGTAGATATCATTGATAAACTTTTATGAAGATTTCTATAAATCATATAGAACCTGAAGTTCAAAGATATCCGCTGAAATGATTATCATATCAAGACACAAATATATATTTACTATTGGCAATTACAAATAAATTAGAACATGAAGTTCTTAGTTGTAACTCTTAAAACCAAAATTTCTACACCTATCATTTTCATATATGAACCTGAAGTTCGGAAAATTAATCATATAAATTAGAACTAGAAGTTCTACCATATTTTTTAAATCTAAACCAGAAGTTTGGAGTTATGAATTCTAAACGAGAATTCGAAATTTTATGGAACAAAATAAAATTTGAAATTATAAGTTACAACTTTAAACATTTAGAACCTAAAATTCTAAAACTTACAGTATCATATATATTAACCTGGAGTTCTATACATGAATTTGAAATTTTTATTCTAGATGTCTTATTATACCATTTTATTTCATGAGATATAGATATTGAAATGTGAATTCAAGTCATGCGTTTAGAAAGTAACATCAAGGAAAATAAATATATTTGAAAGATGAATATTTTCTTCTGCCATATTTTTACAAGAGTTCTTGAAGCTCTGAATACTATAAAAGACATAGATGGTCTATTGTTATTGAGTGTAACTCAACTTTATCTAACATTACCTAACAACTGAAATTTTGAGTTGAATTTTCTTTTGGAAATAAGATATTTATCATTCCCTGAAGTGAATATAAAATATATAATAATTGATATGTAAATGTAAAAGAATGATATGATTAATGTCCTGACAATAGTCACGAATCCCCATAATGATAAAGTGATAAAAATGGATATAACCAGCAGATAAAAAACATTAGAGTGGTTAAAGATCTAGCAGATCTTTTTCACCTTAATGTGTTGAATGTCTTTGAAATTAAAGAGAGAAAATTAGATGTCAATTAGTACTTTATATTGTATACTTTGTTTATGTTTTACTTCTAAATATTAATATTGCTTGTAGCAAAACTATATATCATATATGGTCTTGCTGACCTAATTGAAGGCCTTGAAAAAATGCCATAATCTTGTTAGTAATTGGAACTTCTAACAGATTATCTCTTACATATTGCAATTTAAATGAGACAATTCTCATCTCCTTAAAAGAAAGGAAGCTTCCTGAAGTAAGCCCACAATTTCTTAGAATTAGTTTACTATGTCTCATTTAGATTCTCGCACTAGTCAATGTGAAAATGAAGTGCGAATGATAGTTCATTTGTAGCAAATTGTAAATCAATTACATAATGTATTTATACAAACATCAAAAGTAACCAAGTCACATATACTAGTTGTTACTACACTAACCCGGGTGATTGTTCATGTTGAACAATCTAGTGTAAAAGCAGCTAATGAATCATCTATTGCACGTTATAAACGTGGTAGAACACTTGGTTCTAAAGATACTATTCCCGAAAGAGGAAAATGAGAGATTCGGATCCAATTGAAAATAATATTCGAGCAATAATTATACCCCACATCTTCTGAATCACTAGTTCCATAAGAACTGATAGTCCCTGAAGAGACACTAGCCCTTAAAGAGGCTCAAAAATCCAAAAATAAAGGACAATCTACAAATTATACTTATACAAGAGAAGTGTGGGATCGAAAGGAAATAACCATCGAAAAATGTGTTTTCATATACATTAGCTATTGGAATTACAAATGATTTTGAACCTCAAAATGTCGATGAATGTAGACAAAGATACGATTAGCCTAAATGGAAAGAAGCAATTCAAGCAGAAATGACTTTTTTAGCCAAACGTGAAGTATTTGGACCCGTAGTCCAAACACCTAAATATGTCAAAACCGTTGGTTATAAATGGGTGTTTGTACGAAAACGTAATGAACATAATGAAATCATTAGATATAAAGCGCGACTAGTTACACAAGATTTCTCGCAGAGACCAAGTATTGACTATGAAGATACGTATTCTCCAATGATTGATACCATTACGTTTTGATTTTTAATCAGTTTGACAGTCTCTGAAAGATTAGACATGCGTCTTATTGACGTAGTGACATCATATTTGTATGGGTCACTTGACACTGATATTTACATGAAAGTCCCAGAAGGATTGAAAATTCCTAAAGCATATAAATCAAAGGATCGTAAACTGTGCGCAATCAAGTTACAACGATCTTTACAAATAATTTGGACGCATGTGGTATATTTGCGTGAGTGAATATTTGATGAAAGAATGATATATAAATCATCTTATCTGCCCATGCGTATTTATTAGAAAGTCATAGACCAAATTTGCTATTATAGCAGTATGTGTCGATGATATGAACCTAATTGGGACTTTTGAAGAGCTTTTAAAAATGGCTGAAAATTTGAAAAAAGAATTTGAGATGAAAGACTTGGGAAAAATAAAATCTTATATTGGCTTGCAAATCGAACATAAAACTAAAGGAATATTTATTCATCAGTCTGCATATATTGAAAAAAATTCTCAAAACATTTCAACATGGATACTACCCATCCATTAAGTACTCTCATGGTAGCTCAATCTCTCGATCCTAAAAAGGATCAATTTCGTCCTAACGAAGATAATGAATATATACTTGGTTCTGATGTACCATATCTTAGTGCAATTGGTGACTTGCTATATTTAGCTCAATGCACCAGACTGGATATTGCATTCTCGATTAATTTAATGGCAAGATTTAATTTTGCGCTAACTCGACGACATTGGAATAGCGTCAAACATATATTTCGTTATCTTCATAGGAAAAAAGACTTGGGATTGTTTTATGCAAACGAGCTAACACAAAATTCTGGCCTTACTAGTTATACTGATGCATGAAATCTCTCTGACCCTCACAAAGCATGATCACAGACATGGTATATTTTTTTAGGGTTGGTGCTCGGAGTGCCAATCCGGATCGTATTTATGTTCGATTCATCTATACGAGCAATTCCATTTTCCATAATATTACTTATTTAATGGTTGCACCTCTTGTCTTTTATACATATATTCGATCTAATTACGATTGGATATTCAATTACGATTAGATTGAAACTAAATCTGGTTTAGTGATACGTGTATATTAGACAAAGACCCTAGGATTTACAATGTAGTGCGCATTTACAACGTAGTTTGTAATTGACATTGGGAAGAGTACTATAAGATGTATATCCTTAAATAAAGTTCATGGTCAAGATTTACCAACACGAGTCGGTTAGTAAAATCCGCTAAGACCAGTAAATGTCATATATCGTGACTTGGTCCGATGGTTTATCCCAATGAATCATGAGTCTCGGGAGACTCGTATAGATATGTAGGTGTTTATTTGATAAATATTGAACGACTCACTAAAGATTTCCTAATAGATGATATACCAACGTCAATAGGAATCTTCTCGAGTTGAGTGAGCATAGTGGTCCTTCGACTTGAGATACCACAGTGGGAT
The DNA here is from genome assembly GCA_019454045.1 of Zanthoxylum bungeanum. Taxonomy (NCBI): domain Eukaryota; kingdom Viridiplantae; phylum Streptophyta; class Magnoliopsida; order Sapindales; family Rutaceae; genus Zanthoxylum; species Zanthoxylum bungeanum. The sequence continues at coordinate 133,701 of SKCR01031975.1, forward strand.
ATATGAGTTATCCTCGACACTTTGATGGCAGTCACATCACCGATCTATTTAGATCAGACCTCCGCCTGTTCGTTGGGTGTGGACTAATGCACATGATATCCAGTGTGTATCAAGAGAGGATATGTCAGTCATGTGTACAGGGCATAGACATCCTACACGTTTTTACGATCTAATAAATCCATGACCGTGGTATAACTTTGGAAATCAATTCCGAGTGTTATTTAGAGATCGTAAATTGAAAGTCGACTATATTATACCAAACGGATTTGACGTTCTCATCTATATCCCAGATATAATATGGATAGCCTGTGATGGAGGGATTATACGTATGCAATGACCTCGACTTGCATAGTTTAGCGAGATTATCTGTGGTCGTCATAATTCATGAGTGGGTGAATTATGGACACGAAATTGGATTTCGTGACGGATAAACCTAAACTTATAGAGTCCCACAATATGAAGTGTACTCTTTGAGCACTTGGGCAACGCGTTATGAATAATACAGATTATTCATAATACTTCATCGGATTAAATTAGTTGATTTGAATCGTTTAATCGGTTAAATGAAAAACACATGCTTTCGAAAATTTTGGTCAATTGTAAATATTGTGTATTTGTATTTGATACATAATTTGATTAGATACACATTAATTAATTGTCAAATGAGATTTTGACACATGCCATAAATATATGTATTTGTTATTTATTGTAAATAAAAATACATATATAATAATAGTTATATTAATTAATTATTTAGATATTTAAATGTTAAATATTTGAATGAATCAATAATATCTATATTTCATAAATGTTATGAAATATGGCTAATTGTTTTTTGTACAAATGACATAACTTTATTAAGCTTGTGTGTGCAAATTTGATTTGTCAAACTAAAGCTTATCTTATCTTTATTTTTTATTTAATGAAATTAAAATGAAAATTGACCAATTTATCCTTGCCAAAGTCAGTCATTGCTTCTTTAAAAGGGAAACTTTTTTTTCTTTTTCTTTTGAAACAAGGCTTGGCTGATCATATCATCATCAAAACACTCTCAAAATTTCTCAAATTGGTTTGATGAAACCATGAAGAAATTGAAGGAAAAACAAGAAAAACTTAAGGATAACTGAAGGTTAAAAGGTAATCTTTATCATTCTTGAGTTGAGAAAGTTGGTTTTTTGTTCTTGTTTTCTTAGAATAGTTCTAGGGTTTCTTTAATTGTTGAAAATTTGGGCTTTTGCTTTTGGTGGTTGGATATGGAAGTAATGAAGCATGTGTGAAGTGATTTGGATGAAATTAGTGTAATTATTGTCTAATTTAAGCATTTGATGATATGTTTTCATTCTAGAGTATTATGACCACTCTTGTAATGCCTAGAATTGTTCTTGGGTGGTTCATGTGTGGTGACTTTGATTGGTGTTTAGATTAATTGGATTAATCTTGAAAATTTAGATTTAAAGCATGAAAATTGTCATTTTTCTGTTCTGGATAAGATCTGAAATTGATTCTATTTTGGTGATGAAAATAATATCTTATGAATGTATTGGATGTGTTTTGGGTGTTGGACAATTTCCGGAAATTGTTTCGAAGTTGAAATAAGCGAAAACGGTAAAAAACGACGTTACCGGGTGACTTTTGAGCCAACCGGGTGATACCTGTCAAAACAGTGAATTTTTCACTATTTAGGCAGCCCATGAACTGCCCTAACATTATTGGGGCTGACCTGGGCAGTCCCCATAAGTGTTGTGTGGTCGGTTCGATCAAAAACGTGTTTTGCGTAATTTTGCCGAAAAAAATTTTCCTAAAAGTTTCGCGATGTTTCTACCTTATTTATGTCGTTATTGAATGGGTTTTATTGCCGAAACAGTGGAAAATCAAAATTTTCCGATTTCAAAACTTTTTCTCGGATTAATAAAATAAACTTATTTATTTTATTATCCAATAATCAAATTATGAAATAAAACACTATAAATCAAATTTATGTGAATTTACCGAATTACCCTTAAACTTTGTATTTTGTTCATTTTTATCCGAAATTGTTCGAAACGATTTTGGATGATTCTAAATCATTACATATATGAATTTAATATGTCATACATATTGAAATTTAAATTGCAACAAAAATTTGCAAAAATAAACCCCAAAGCCGAGAGCCTCACTAGGGGGGATAAGTGCATTTTGCACTTCCATTGTTCAAAACACATGCAAATGAAATCCAATCAACATAAGATTTAATATGTATCATATACACATCCAAATACATCATATAAATGAAAAGCCCCAAATTTGGAAGTGGTCTCAAACCCTAATTTTTCAATTTCTTCAAATTGGACAAATTAGACCAAATTGGTTAAATCCAACACTTCAATCATGTTTCTTCCATTACAATCAAACCCCACCACAATGAAACAACTATAGAACAAATCTAGGTCATTTAAGAGTGGGTCAACAACTCTAGATTAGCAACATGTTTCTCAAACTATCAAAAGCATGCTTGTTAACACATTAGAAGCATCCTTTGAATTTTATACATGCATAACCCTATCAACAAACTTCCATAAAAAAAAAACACAAAGAATAAAGAAAAGAATAACATGAGAACATCATAGCATGAAGCCTAGAACACAATGAACAATTTCCTCTCTAATAGCAAGTTGAAGAAACTTACTAAAATTCAAAGTTTTCTTTGTTTTTCTTTATCTTTCTCTCTAGCTTCCTTTTGTTTTCTTCAATGGAGTTTTTGACAAAGTGTATTAGGTTAGCAAACCCTAAATGAAACAAAACAATATATACTTGCCCATTTTTGCCTTGGCCGAATTTAAGGCTAAAAATATCAAGATATTATTTTGTATTTCATTTAAAGTTTTGCTTTATCAGCTTGTTACTTTAATAATTAAACCATTTAATGAATAAAGCAAGTCAATATTGGCAACTCAAGTCATTAAAGAAAATATCACAACTTAAAAATATCTATACTTTAATTAATTTAATCATTTAACAATTAAATAATTAAATAATTAATTAATTAATTAAATACAAATATATTAAATATATGTATTATATTTACAATAAATATAAAATACATATACATTTATGATATTAGTCAAATATCTCAATTTGACAATTAATTAATGTATATTTGAATTAATCAAGCATTAAATGCAAATACACAAAAAATAAGGAAATGACTATCGGGTCCCTACACATGTATTTTGCGTTTAACCTTTAAACGACTTTATAAATAATCAATATTATTTATAAATGTTTCCCTAGTGCTCTACGAGTATGTTTCATTAATGAGACTCTAGATTCCGGCATATCCGTCACGAAATCAAATTTCGTGTCCATAATTTATCCACCCGTAAATTATGACGACCACGGATAATATCGCTGAATCATACAGGTCAAGGTCATGGCAAATGTATAATTCCTTTGTCACAGGTATCCGGATAAATCCCAGAGATATAGATGTAAACGTCAAATCTCTATAGAGATTATTCAGTCGACTATTCTATTAGCAATCTCAAAAAGAACATTTAGAACTAACTTCTAAATTGTACCACGGGCCCATGGTTTTTATCTGATTACTAATCATATGGACTACCTATGCTCTGATACACAGACTTGACGAATCTTATCTCGATACACACATGACACCTTGAGGATCTATCCACACCCAACGAACAGGCGGAGGTCTGATCTAAATAGATCGGTGACGTGACTGCCATCTAAGTGTGGAAGATGTCTCATGCGGCCACAGTGGTATCTCAAGTCGAAGAATCACAAGTGCTACTCAACCCGATAAGATTCTTATTGACGTTGGTGTACCATCCATTAAGAATCTTTGGTGAGTCGTTCAGTGTTTATCCGCTATAAACACCTACACGTCTATACTAGTCTCCAAGACTTATGGTTCATTGAGAAACCATTGGAATCATATATTCCAATATACGACATGTACCGGTCTTAACGGGTTTACTATACTGACCAAGTAGTGTAAACCTTGACCAGGAACTGTCTGAGAATGACAACGTCATGATACAACTCAATGTCAGTTGCGACGCTTTTTCAACTGCACCATGACTAGTCATTCTAAGGTCATTACGTCTTTACCATATTAAAAGATACATTATATTATAGAAACTGCATATATTATTCAAAATAATAATGTTTTACAGAAGTATTCATAAAGCAATACAACCGGGAATTGGCGCTCTGAGCACCAACCCCAACAAAAACTCCAACTTGCTCTAGTGCCAATAACGATTGTATCTAATACCCATCAACTCCACGTGTTTATCAAACAACTTCGGAGGTATGGCCTTCGTCAGCGGGTCTGCTACATTATCTTCACTTGGTACCTCGCACACGACAATATCCCATCGCGACACAATCTCTCGAATGATGTGGTACTTGCGTTGCACATGTTTCGACTTCTGATGTGCCCTCGGTTCCTTTGCTTGCGCAATGGCTCCAGTATTATCACAGTATAACGGAATCGCATTCTCGATACTTGGGATAACTCCCAATTCTATGACAAAGTTTTTTATCCACACAGCCTCTTTTGCAGCTTCAGAAGCTGCAAAATATTCCGCCTCAGTGATGGAATCTGCTGTTGATCCCTTTTTGGAACTCTTCCAGCAAACTGCACCTCCGTTAAGGGTAAATACGAATCCAGATGTAGACTTTCTATCATCGGGATCCGATTGGAAATCGGAATCCGTATACCCGTTAACTTGCAGTTCGTTTCCTCCATAAATTATTAACTTATCCTTAGTACCTTTAAGATACTTGAGGATATGTTTAATGGCCATCCAATGGTCATTGCCTGGATTGGACTGATATCTACTAGTTACGCTAACAGCGAAACTGATATCAGGCCTTGTACATAACATGGCATACATTATGCTACCCAAACATGAAACATAAGGTTGGTTAGACATTCTAACATTCTCATCTTCTATTTGTGGACTCATCTTCTTTGAAAGGTGAATCCCATGTCTAAACGGTATGTTTGCTGTCTTACAGTTACCAAAATTATACCGTTCCAAGATCTTATCTATGTACGTTGATTGGGATAACCCAATCAGCCTCCTTTGTCTATCTATATAGAGTTTTATCCCTAAAACATAGGAAGCTTCTCCCAGGTCCTTCATGGAGAAATTCTTATAGAGGTACACTTTGACGCTTTGTAACATACCTAAATCATTCCCAATGATTAGGATGTCATCAACATATAGGACTAAAAATACGACCATGCTCCCACTGGCCTTCTGATACACACAGGATTCTTCCGAATTCTTGAGAAAACCGAACGATCTAATAATCTCGTCGAATCGAAGATTCCAACTTCGTGAAGCTTGTTTAAGTCCATAAATTGACTTCTTAAGCTTACATACCATACTCGAGTTTTCGCTGGATGCAAAACCTTCTGGCTGTTCCATATAGATTTCTTCATCAAGAAATCCATTTAGAAAAGCCGTTTTGACATCCATTTGCCAAATCTCGTAGTCATGATACACAGCTATAGAAAGCAAAATCCGAATAGACTTAAGCATTGCTACTGGCGAAAAAGTTTCATCGTAGTCGACGCCAGGTCGCTGCGTGTAACCTTTTACTACCAGTCAGGCCTTGTAAGTTTCAACCTTACCGTCAGACCCGCGTTTCCTCTTGTAAACCCATTTACAACCGATAGGAACAATTCCTTCGGGAAGCGGAACCAAGTCCCAAACTTGATTCTCATGCATTGAGTCTAACTCGGATTTCATGGCACTTTGCCACTTCACGGAGTCGATTTCCAACATCGATTCTTTATAGGTGAAAGGATCAGTCTCTTCAACTAAGAGAACATCTAGACTCTTTTCTTGTATCAAATACAAGCGTTCAGGAGGTCTAGATTAGACCTGGCCGCCGGTTCGGTTCCGGTTCGGAACCGAACCGAACCGGCCGGTTCACGGTTCCACAAGTGTGGAACCGGAACCGAACCGGTTAATTCCGGTTCGGTTCCGGTTCCACACTTAAGTGGAACCGAAATCGTAAACCGAACCGGTCGGTTCCGGTTCGGTTTACGGTTCCCCTTCCGGTTTTTTTTTTTTTTTTTTTAATAATAAATTTTAAAAAATACAAAAAATTCTATAATCGTAATGTTTTTTCATACTATCACATCATTTTTATAGAATCATTTTTTATAAAATTCTTTTAACATATAATCCTTTTTATAGTCGACTCTTGGCTAGTGCTTTCTTTATATAAGCGATGTGGGATATTTGTTACTTGGCTATTGTGTCCCACATTGCTTATATAAAGAAGTCAATAACCAAGAGTTGGTTATAAAAAGGATGTGGACATTCATGTTTTAGTATTGCAATTTTAAACCTCATTAAGTCATTATTATTAATTAAAAAAATTGAGATTTACTTGTGGAACCTTACGGTTCCAAGAAAATAACTTTTTTTTTTTACTTCCGGTTCCAACCGGTTCGGTCAGGGTAAGAACCCTAACCGAACCGGTTCGGTTCCGGTTCAGTTCCGGTTCCGAACCGGAACCTTGGCCGGGTCTAGTCTAGATACCATTTCTGACCTACAGAGTGTGTGCGTTGAATGTCCTTCATCTACTTAAACTTCAGGTTCCTCCGTTGGTTCATTGTTTTCAAGTTGGACTTCATCAAGTTCAACATGTCTATGATTACCACCTTCTGACAAAAATTCTACTTCTAGAAATTTTGTGAAGCGAGCTACGAACACATTTCGATGCTCGGTATCATAGAACAGATATCCCCTCGTATTCGAAGGATATCCGACAAACCTAAACTTTTGCCCTCGAGGCGAAAGCTTATCTTACTGAGTCACCCTGACATAAGCAGGACAACCTCAAACCTTAATGTAACTAAGATTTGGTCTCCTACCGAACCATATCTCATACGGAGTCGTAGGAACAGCTTTTGAAGGAATCTTATTCAAAAGATGTGCAGCTGTTAAAAGAGAGTAGCCCCATAAATAATAGGGCAAATCTGTGAAACTCAACATCGATCAGACCATATCCAATAAAGTCCAATTTCTCCTCTCAGACACTCTATTGTACTGTGGAGTACCTAGAGGAGTATATTGAGCGAGAATCTCATTCTCCTTCATATAATCCATGAACTCACCACTCATATATTCACCGCCTCGATCAGATTGAAGGCATTTAATATATTGACCAGTTTGTTTTTCTACTTCATTTCGGAACTCTTTGAACTTTTCAAAGGTTTCCGATTTATGTCGCATCAAATACACATAACCGTACCATGACAAATCATCGGTAAAGGTAACGAAGTACGAATAACCACTGTGAGAAGTCTGACTTAGTGGACCACATACATCAGAATGTACGAGTTCCAGTAAGTTAGTGGTGCGGTGTCCAACACCAGAAAATGGGGCTTTGGTAATCTTACCATGAATACCCGATTTACAAGTTGGATAGGATTCAATGGTGAGATCTGGTATCAAACCATTCCTAACCAATTGGGTAAGGCGTTTAACGCCTATATGACCTAGTCGCATGTGCCAAAGTTCAGTATTATTAATTACAGGTAAACTACGTTTATTAATTCCAGTATTTAAAATATCTTTTGAAGTTTGCAATGTATAATGACCATGCTGGTTTAGACAACAAAGGATCTGAATATTACTTTTATCATATAAATACAAAGAACAGATCTTAATATTAATACGAAAGCCTTTTGTATCCAATACAAAAAGTGATATAATATTAGCTATACATCCTGGTACAAAATGACAGTCATTTAACAAAAGTGTCACATTCGGCAATGAGATCTCGCATACTCCCACTGCAACTGCATCCAGAGTGTCTCCACTCCCGAATCGCAACTGCATCTCTCAAGGCTTCAGTCTTCTACTTTCCTTCAGCACCTGCAACGAATTGCAAATGTGAATGGGACAAGCAGAATCTAAAATCCAGTTGGATGTAACGGCTTCACAAGCCAAAGATAAATCAATAACTGGAAAAATAAATGTACCTGGTGTATATGCTCTCTCCCTTCTCAGCTGGGCAATGTAGTCAGGACAGTTCCTTTTCCAGTGCCCGACTTTGCTACAGTGATGGCACTTGTCTTCAGAAGCCCTCTTGGGCTTTGCTATCTTTGCTTGTGGTTGAGGACCGAGACCCTTCTTCTTCTTCCCTTTCTTCTTCTTTCCCTTTGACCAAGTCTGGGAAGAAGCAGAAAGTGAAGTAGGTCTAGGAGGGCGAGTCGGTACTCCCTTCTTGAGGTCATCTTCTGCTGTGAGCAACATCTTATGCAGCTCTTGGTAGGTACAAATAATCTCATTCATGTTGAAGTACATCACGAACTGGCGATAAAAATTTGGGAGAGAACTAAGAATGACACTCCTATCGAGAATGTCATTCAGAATGAGATTATGTTGCCTCAATTGATCGATCAAATCGATCATCTGAAGAACATGTGGGCTAACAGATTGCCCCTCATCCAATTGCGCATGGAACAGTTTCATTGCGACCTTATGAATAACAACTTGTTCTTGGTTCTAAAACGATTATCTTAATCGTGTCATCATAGTATAAGCATCTGACATGCCATAATATTGTTTCTTGAGTCCCGGTGAAAGCGAACATAAGATGTATGATTTAACCCTTAAATCATCATCCTTCCAAGCTTGGAAGACTTCGCGTTCTTCCGGTGTAGCGTCCTCTGCCACAGCAAGGGGCAGTGGACCCTCAAGAACATATCCCAACCTCTCAGAATCGAGGACAATCCTCAAATCCAGATCCCAATCGGCGAAGTTATCAGCGCCTTTTAGTTTGTTCGCATCAAGCATACGCGCAAACTGATTTGTGGATGGTGCCGCCATCGCAAATCTATCATATAGATCACGAAAACGGTTAGCAGAAATTTAAGCAGTTTTATATAATATCATAAGCATAAACTAGATCATGGATTTTTAATCTAAAAATGTCCCTCCCACTAAATCATGCAATATTGTAATCCCCAAACAAATACAAAGATTTAATAATTAAATTAAATGCAAATAGTGAAAGGTAGATCCCGTGAATATATTTCAGCTCACAGCAGAGGCACGGTCTCGCCTACGTATATTCATCAGGTAGACAACTCATTTGTCAATCACTCACTAGTGACTCCTGGGTTTCTGGTCCTGGTCGTTTCTCGTTGTCGCTGCTAAGACAGGCCCACAATGAGACGTACCAAGGTTAAACTCGTCAATGATAAACTCAAGTTACTTGTGTAACCCTGACAACTAGGGCACGTTCAGGATTCCACTTTCGCTTGAATTTATCTAGTATCTGATATACATCCGGTATAAATAAATCTCTATCGACTACACCCTCACAGCAGAGGCACGGTCTCGGATGTAGTCATGGAGAAATATTTATAAACCGTATTGACAAGACGGACCACATAACATGCATCAAATACATAATTACATTTAAACCTTATTAATTATGGATTTTCCGCTAAGTGTCATACACCCTAAATCTAATCAAATTAGATTATAACATGCATGTATAAAGTCAAGAAAACATGATTAAACATTGAATTAAAGGGCTAATCATATTAGGGGCCAAGAATCAGACTCGCTCTGATACCATTTTAAAGGGTTTTATTGCGGATATCCGGTAACGCAGCGGAACAGTTGGAAAATCAAAATTTTCCGATTTCAAAAATTTTTCTCGGATTAATAAAATAAACTTATTTATTTTATTATCCAATAATCAAATTATGAAATAAAACACTATAAATCAAATTTATGTGAATTTACCGAATTACCCTTATACTTTGTATTTTGTTCATTTTAGTCCGAAATTGTTCGAAACGATTTTGGATGATTCTAAATCATTACATATATGAATTTAATATGTCATACATATTGAAATTTAAATTGCAACAAAAATTTGCAAAAATAAACCCCAAAGCCGAGAGCCTCACTAGGGGGGATAAGTGCATTTTGCACTTCCATTGTTCAAAACACATGCAAATGAAATCCAATCAACATAAGATTTAATATGTATCATATAAATGAAAAGCCCCAATTTTGGAAGTGGTCTCAAACCCTAATTTTTCAATTTCTTCAAATTGGACAAATTAGACCAAATTGGTTAAATCCAACACTTCAATCATATTTCTTCCATTACAATCAAGCCTCACCACAATGAAACAACTATAGAACAAATCTAGGTCATTTAAGAGTGGGTCAACAACTCTAGATTAGCAACAAGTTTCTCAAACTATCAAAAGCATGCGTGTTAACACATTAGAAGCATCCTTTGAATTTTATACATGCATAACCCTATCAACAAACTTCCATCAAAAAAAAACACAAAGAATAAATAAAATAATAACATGAGAACATCATAGCATGAAGCCTAGAACACAAGGAACAATTTCCTCTCTAATAGTAAGTTGAAGAAACTTACTAAAATTCCAAGTTTTCTTTGTTTTTCTTTATCTTTCTCTCTAGCTTCCTTTTTTTTCTTCAATGGAGTTTTTGACAAAGTGTATTAGGTTAGCAAACCCTAAATGAAACAAAACAATATATATTTGCCCATTTTTGCCTTGGCCGAATTTAAGGCTAAAAATATCATGATATTATTTTGTATTTCATTTAAAGTTTTGCTTTATCAACTTGTTACTTTAATAATTAAACCATTTAATGAATAAAGCAAGTCAATATTGGCAACTCAAGTCATTAAAGAAAATATCACAACTTAAAAATATCTATACTTTAATTAATTTAATCATTTAACAATTAATTAATTAAATACAAATATATTAAATATATGTATTATATTTACAATAAATATAAAATACATATACATTTATGATATTAGTCAAATATCTCAATTTGACAATTAATTAATGCATATTTGAATTAATCAAGCATTAAATGCAAATACACAAAAATTAAGGAAATGACTATCGGGTCCCTACACATGTATTTTGCGTTTAACCTTTAAACGACTTATAAATAATCAATATTATTTATAAATATTGCCCTAGTGCTCTACGAGTATGTTTCATTAGTGAGACTCTCTAGATTCAGGCATATCCGTCACGAAATCAAATTTTGTGTCCATAATTTATCCACCCGTAAATTATGACGACCACGGATAATCTCGCTGAATCATACTGGTCAAGGTCATGGAAAATGTATAATTCCTCTGTCACAGGTATCCGGATAAATCCCAGAGATATAGATGTAAACGTCAAATCTCTATAGGGATTATCCAGTCGACTATTCTATTAGCAATCTCAAAAAGAACATTTAGAACTAACTTCTAAATTGTACCACGGGCCCATGGTTTTTATCCGATTGCTAATCATATGGACTACCTATGCTCTAATACATAGAACTGACAGATCCTATCTCGATACACACAGGACACCCTGAGGATCTATCCACACCCAACGAACATGCGGAGGTCTGATCTAAATAGATCGGTGACGTGACTGCCATCTAAGTATGGAAGATGTCTCATGCGCCCACAGTGGTATCTCAAGTCGAAGAATCACAAGTGCTACTCAACCCGATAAGATTCTTATTGATGTTGGTGTACCATCCATTAAGAATCTTCGGTGAGTCGTTCAGTGTTTATCCGCTATAAACACATACACGTCTATACTAGTCTCCAAGACTTATGGTTCATTGAGAAACCATTAGAATCATATATTCCAGTATACGTCATGTACCGGTCTCAACGGGTTTACAATACTTACCAAGTAGTGTAAACCTTGACCAGGAACTGTCTGAGAATGACAACGTCATGATACAACTCAATGTCAGTTGCGACACTTTTGCAACTGCACCATGACTAGTCATTCTAAGGTCATTACATCTTTACCATATTAAAAGATACATTATATTATAGAAACTGCATATATTATTCAAAATAATAATGTTTTACAGAAGTATTCATAAAGAAATACAACCGGGAATTGGCGCTCTGAGCACCAACCCCAACAATTATTTGATATCGAATAAATGTGTTTAGGTGAAATATGAATAAATTATTCATATTAGATATTGAATAATATATTCGGTAATTTTAAAAGTTTTAAAATTATGATTTCGCCCGAACAGCGCTTCCACCGCGCCCTTCACCCAAAACCCCAACAAAATGGTATCAGAGCAGGTCTGATGCTTCATCCATTACATTAGTCATGCTTGATATATGATATGTAATCCAATTTTAATGTTCGTACATACATGTAATCTATACGTTTCTTAACTTTTATGTTCTACGCTAACGGAAACGTAACGGAAATTTAATGATTAAATTGAGTTATGTTTTCTTAGTTAGAATTGAGTTGTTTAGAAAAAGATTTAGATTAAAATTATGCATTTGATGTGGAGCAATGCTACCTTGAGGAATATCTCCGCTTAAAATAAGGCTATAAAGTAACGTGGGTTTGTCTTGTCAATACAGTTTATGGGTAACTTTCTATGGCTACATCTGAGATCTTGCCAAAGCAGTGAGGGTGTAGTTGATAGAATTTTATCCATGCCGGTTGTATATTGATACTAGACAAATTCAAGTGAAAGTGGAAATCCTGAACGTGCCAAAGCTGTCAGGAATACATCGGTAGCTTGAGTTTGTCATTGGCAAGTGAAGCCTTGATACGCCTTCTTGTGAACGTGCCAAAGCTGTCATAACAAGAAACGGTCATGACCAAAATTAAGAGTAACTGGTGAGTGATTGACAATGAGTTGTCTACCTAATAAATATATGTCGGTGAGATCGTGGCAAAGCTGTGAGTCGAAATATATTCATGGGCTCCTACTCTCACTATGGAATTCGATTTAATTATTGAATTCCGTTCTCCGTTGGGGATTAAGGTATTACGTAAAGTAGTGGGAGACACTGCTGAGTTAAAAATCCATAATTTAGGCAGTGTGTAATTTTATGGAAATTGTTGTTTTTGTTTTCCTTTATTCTATATTGTTAATAGATTTATGCTTCTAATCCACTGCATGCATATTACTTGAATATATTTTCTGACTTTACTTATGGTTGCGTATTTCTAGAATAGGTTCTAGAATGACAGTAGACTTAGATGTTGTTAGATTAGTTCAAACCATCAGGAACTGTAGTTCCGTTTTTCTTAAAAAATCATGATGGTTAGTGACTTGGTTACTAAGTCACAATTAATAATCTAAATATATATCTGTTTTGGATATAGTTATCTAGTAAGAATACTTTCTTATGCAGTAAGAATTGACTTGTATTAGTTCATGTCTCGAGATTCTTGACTGGCATTAAGAAAACCTCATTAGTATTTGTTTTTCTTATAATGACGTTTCTTGGATTTAGTGACTTTTAGAAGTCACGTGTCTGACATAGTTTGCTAATCAATTATTTACAATTGTTGTGAATAATTGAACGCAAATTATAAAGCTTAAGAAAGGAGATGTGTATAGTTGCGTATAGAGGATATCGATTCTCACAATACGACAACTATAGGTATTTGATACCAGATCTCTTGTCTAGTTAATTAAAATAATATTTAATAACTATTTTGATATTTGATATCAGAACGTTTGACTATCGGATAGTCACTTGTTCTAAATAAATAGTTGTTACATATTTTAATAAGACTAGTAGTGTCATTAATGAAAATATAAACATTAAGAAAATGTTCGGTTAACTAAATAACTTAGAACAGTGCTTTATGAGATTTTATCACATAAGCATAATATGCTTATTCCATATGGTAAAGGATGGTCTGATACGAGTTCACACCATATATCCTTATCCATTTAATGAATATTGTATTCAGGATGTGATTAAATCTCATTTAACCAATGATCATCATTGGACCACAAGATTTATTAAACTAATACTTTGGAAGTATATAGTTTAATGAATTAGAAATTGCCTTGGATAGTTTTCTTTACTTTGTAAGTTAGTTAATGAATTTTCATGACTTAGTTATGTGTTTCCTAAAGAATATATATTGAAAGTCTTAAATTGTTCGAGAATTTTCAATATGTTTCTGATGAAACGTGGATATAATATTTTGAATGGTTCAAAGATATTCTATTTGTAGTGTTGAAAACTATATCTTCAAAATTCATTATGAATCTTTGAATTTTTTAAAGATGTTTGATATGATCAAACACGTGAATTTAAGGCAATTAGTTCTAAAGTTATTTAATGAATTTGATTTTTACTCAATATTAAACTTCCACGATTCCATCTCGATGGAATTGGTCAGTGTGAGTAATTGAATCTTATATGATTTGATTCATTGATATTGAGTGTTACCGAATTATTTTTCAATACTCTTGGGGTTATGCTCCAATAACACTATTCCATCTCTTTAATTAAGGTTTCATTAGTTTCTACAGTTACGTATATGATATGTATAAGTAGAAAATTCGAATCTTGAAAAGTTTGAGATTTGAAACTTTCTTTTGTATAATTGTTATATAATTGAAAGTACTTGCGCCTCGGAGGTACAAGTAAAGTTTATCATTTATTCTATTTAATAGAATATTGTATTCTATTTGATAGAATATCTTTTCTATAATCCCGTGTAATAAAATTATTTTATTACTTGGTGTGTAACATTAGATGTTAATGATTGTAGAAAATACTTGACTTATTAAAGTCAAATGTGAGAGTGATAAACCAAAATGGAACTACATAATTAATAAGATGAAATGACCATACGACAACTTCCGTATAAGTTTAATAGGATGTCAGAATTATTTACAAAGTATTTGATACTTATTGGTTCTGTTGTTTTCTTATCGAAGAAAATTATCCTATAACTTATAGTGGGAGCGATATTTGATATCGATTTCGGAAGTTATCATTAAACCATAAATCTAAGATTGTTCATAGCTTACTACGATTAAGTTTTGAACTTGATTAAGCTTTTGTTATGAATTATTCATAAATTGTGCAAACAGTTTGCGCAGTAAAAGCTAAGTGAGCTTGATAAAGGTTTGACTTTTATAGTATGACAGTGAGAAAAGTTGTACTCATTGATCTATTGTAGATTCTAAGAAAACTTGTCTCTAGTCGCTCTAATTGAACGATTAAAAATCCGTTGGTTAATGTTGATATTAAACTGTGTATTTTAGCTAAAGAATGCAAAGTGGCTTTCTTGAATGTTTTCTTCGAATGAGAGATCCGTTGTGGTTTCTTTGTTTGAAGAGTTCATTCTAAAAAAAACCTAGAGTTTGTATTCTGCTAAGATCACAGTTTGATATACTAGCTTATAGAGCCTATTGTAGACTCAGATAAGCTTTCAGAAAATTTGTGTTCTCTAATTTTGATATAGTCAAATTGTCTGATTTTATCAGAACATAGAGAATCCATATATGATAGTAGGGTCAGTGGGAGGGTACAAATTCTTTCTAATGTTATATATCCTAACGACATTATCATTATTAATGTAATAATGAAATGTTTGTGAGGTAAAAGGTTTACCTAAGTCTTCTTTTCTCCGTGAAAGCGGTGGGAGTAGTCTATGATATATTTGATATAAAGTTTTATATATGATATGAAACTAAGAGACTTGTGAGATACTCTCATTAGTCGCGTATTAGATATGATCTAATAAAGGACACAATAAGACTATATATATGACAGTTAGTATAACTGTTTGACAGTTAACGTGTCTTTTATATATATAGTATTCATATTTCGTAAATGATGATTCCTTTGTCGAAAGAGAGATTGATTGGAATGTCTAGTCAATCTTATGCATCATAGGATGATGGCGTAATGAATACTATATTATGTGCGATTAAAGATATCAATTTAATCGTAATTGTTACGAGTTATTTTGATATGCTGCAAATCATATAATGGGTCTTGAAACATATTCTTTGTTATCTTAAAGATATTAAGAATGAGTTTCTTATTCATGGAGAATTTAGTCTGCAACCATAAGGTCAGATTAGTTTTGATCCTAATTATGATATTAGATGGTCTATGTCATATAAAGTCAAAAAATATGCAATGAGAATGTCACTGTTGATTCTACTAAACTAGTGGAATCAGTTGCAACTTATGAAGATGCATAATGACCCTATAGATTAGAAGTTTTCATATTAGTGTAGCGCTTGTTGTTGTCTCATAGTATTTGGATTTGATCTCTAAATACATAGACAACTCAGTAGCTATATCACAATAATGATATAGCGTCTGAGTCATATTGATGTGGAATTTGGATTCTAAAAACTATGAATGATGCTGGCTAAGGAAAACGATTGAGTTTGTTGGACGGACTCAATTTGTTAAAGTGGGCTTACTTGTTGTTGCCTACTTCTTGAGTGCTAGGTGAGCTCTTGAGGGCCATGTGTATGTGATATAAATTGAGATGTGTATATGATACTGTGGATTGGCACTAGAGCAAGTGGGAGAAATTGTTAGGGTTGGTGCTCGGAGTGCCAATCCGGATCGTATTTATGTCCGATTCATAAATACGAGCAATTCAATTTTCCATAATATTACTTATTTAATAGTTGCACCTCTTGTCTTTTATACACATATTCGATCTAATTACGATTGGATATTCAATTACGATTAGATTGAAACTAAATCTGGTTTAGTGATACGTGTATATTAGACAAAGACCCTAGGATTTACAATGTAGTGCGCAGTTACAACGTAGTTTGTAATTGACATTGGGAATAGTACTATAAGATGTATATCCTTAAATAAAGTTCATGGTCAAGATTTACTAACACGGGTCGGTTAGTAAAATCCGCTAAGACCAGTAAATGTCATATATCGTGACTTGGTCCGATGGTTTATCCCAATGAACCATGAGTCTCGGGAGACTCGTATAGACATGTATGTGTTTATTTGATAAACACTGAACGACTCACTGAAGATTTCCTAATAGATGGTACACCAACGTCAATATGAATCTTCTCGAGTTGAGCGAGCATAGTGGTCCTTCGACTTGAGAAACCATAGTGGGATATATGAGTTATCCTCTACACTTTGATGGCAGTCACATCATCGATCTATTTAGATCAGACCTACGCCTATTCGTTGGGTGTGGACTGAGACAGTCCTGTGTACAGGGCATAGGCATCCTACACGTGTTTACGATCTAGTATATCCATGGCCATGGTATAACTTCGGAAATCAGTTCCGAGTGTTATTTAGAGATTGTAAATTGAAAATCGATTATATAATACCGAACGAATTTGACGTTCTCATCTATATCACAGGTATAATACGGATAACCTGTGACGGAGAAATTATATGTATGCAATGACCTCGACTTGCATGGTTTAGCGAGATTATCTGTGGTCGTCATAATTCATGAGTGGGTGAATTATGGACACAAAATTGGATTTCGTGACGGATAAACCTAAACTTAGAGAGTCTCACAATATGAAGTGTACTCGTTGAGCACTTGGGCAACGCATTATGAATAATACAGATTATTCATAATAGTTCATCGGATTAAATGAGTTAATTCGAATCGTTTAATCGGTTAAACGAAAAACACATGCTTTCAGAAATTTTGGTCAATTGTAAATATTGTGTATTTGTATTTGATGCATAATTTGATTAGATACACATTAATTAATTATCAAATGAGATTTTGGCACATGCCATAAATATATGTATTGGTTATTTATTGTAAATAAAAATACATATATAATAATAATTATACTAATTAATTATTTAGATATTTAAATGTTAAATATTTGAATGATTAAATAATATCTATATTTCATAAATGTTATGAAATATGGCTAATTATTATTTGTACAAATGGCATAACTTTATTAAGCTTGTGTGTGCAAATTTGATTTGTCAAACTAAAGCTTATCTTATCTTTATTTTTAATTTAATGAATTAAAATGCAAATTGACCAATTTATCCTTGCCAAAGTCGGTCATTGCTTCTTTAAAAGGGAATTTTTTTTTTCTTTTTCTTTTGAAGCAAGGCTTGGCCAATCATATCCTCATCAAAACACTCTCAAAAGTTCTCAAATTGGTTTGATGAAACCATGAAGAAAAAGAAAAACTTAAGGATAATTTAAGGTTAAAAGGTAATTTTTATCATTCTTGAGTTGAGAAAGTTGGTTTCTTGTTCTTGTTTTCTTAGAATAGTTCTAGGGTTTCTTTAATTGTCGAAAATTGGGGCTTTTAGTTTTGGTGTTTGGATATGGAAGTAATGAAGCATGTTTGAAGTGATTTGGATGAAATTAGTGTAATTATTGTCCAATTTAATCATTTGATGATATGTTGTCATTCTAGAGTGTTATGACCACTCTTGTAATGCCTAGAATTGTTCTTGAGTGGTTCATATGTGGTGACTTTGATTGGTGTTTATATTAATTGGATTAATCTTGAAAAATTGGATTTAAAGCATGAAAATTGGCATTTTTCTGTTCTGGATCAGATTTGGAATTGATTCTATTTTGGTGATGAAAATAATGTCTTATGAATGTATTGGATGTGTTTTGGGTGTTGGAACAATTTCCGGAAATTATTTCGGAGTTGAAATAAGCGAAAACGGCAAAAAATGGCGTTACCGGGTGACTTTTGAGCCAACCGGGTGACAGCTGTCAAAACAGTGAATTTGTCACAGTTCGGGCAGCCCATGAACTCTCCTAACACTATTGGGGCTGACCTAGGTAGTCCCCATAAGTGTTGGGTGGTAAAACATTTTTCATAAAGTTTCGCGAAGTTTCTACCTTATTTATGTCGTTATTTGATATCGAATAAATGCGTTTAGGTGAAATATGAATAAATTATTCATATTAGTTATTGAATAATTTATTCGGTAATTTTAAAAGTTTTAAAATTATGATTTCGTCCGAAGAGCGCTTCCGCCGCGCCCTTCGTCCAAAACCCCAACAGTTTTTACCTACAATAATATGGCAATTTCATGGCGATCTACAAAGCAGTCTTTTGTTGCTACATCCTCCAACCACTCAGAGATACTTGCACTACATGAAGCAATCAGATAATGTATATGATTAAGGTCATTTATCCATCACATTCAAAACACATGCAACTTAAACTCTGCCACATATATTCCAACAGTGATATATGAAGATAATGATGCCTGTATTGGACAAATCAAAGGAGGGTACATCAAGGGAGACAGAACCAAGCACATCTCACCCAAATTCTTCTATACTCATGAGCTACATCAGAGTACACAAATTGATGTCAAACAAAAACGTTCAACTGATAACTTTGCAGACCTAATTACTAAAGCTTTACCAACATCAACATTTGAGAAGCTTGTATATAGCATTGGCATGCGCCGACTTAGCAAATTATCCTGATGATATCTTTGAGGGGGGAATTTCATCAGAGGAGCATTTCATCAGGGAGAGAATAATCATTGACATTAAGAAATACTGTTGGATAAAAGTGCATTGTACTCTTTTCCTTCGACCAGGTTTTTGTCACACTAGGTTTTACTGGCAAGGTTTTAATGAGGCAATGTTGGGTCAATTATTGAAAAATTAAAGTGATGGGTCCCAAGGGGGAGTGTTGTAAATTAGATGGTTTCTTACACTTTATTTAATATTTTGGCTTGTCCCACATTGCTTAGGGATAATGATCTTAACCCAATCTCTCTCTATAAATATAGAGAAAATATTATTTAATAAAATCATTCAGAATCCGTAAGAAAAGCCTGTAACTTTCCAATGTACCTTTCTCTTCATCTATTTATCTTTTATTTTACAACATGTTATCACCACGATTCGCTATAGTAAAAAAACGAATCATCATATGCGAAGGCCTGAAGCCAATTTACTATAATTAGAAGCCATGAATATGAGTTATGATTTATATGCAGCTTCTGTTCATAATCAAAGCCAAAATAAAAATCATTATGATTTATGATTGATATGAGGCTTGTGATTGTAATCAAATCGAAAGCCAAATCATGGTGGCTTATGATTTATATGCGATTTTTGATTTGCATGCTTAATTCTTTAGTTGCCTCGATCCAAATTCTTATTATTTTTTTAATATTGCAACTTGAAGTTTTGCAGTATAAATAAATCAGAACCTGAAGCTCTGAATTTCAATATTAAAATTAGAACTCGTAGTTCTAATTCAGAACGTGAAGTTATGAATCTCAATATTAAAATTAGAACCCGTAGTTCTAATTCAGAACCTGAAGTTCTGAATCTCAATATTAATGGGGGTGTATTCAATTGAGATTTTAAAAGACTATTTATGAATAAATAAGTCATGTAGATTTTAAAAGACATGTAAAGAATGTAATGACTTATAAGATTTTATGAAATTTCTTTTAATCAAGATTTTTTACATATTATATTTTAAAAGACTTATTTCATAAGAATTTGTAAGATTTGAAAGGACCATTAGATTTTTTTTTTTTTAGAACCGATATTATATGGAATGGAACCATAAATAAAAAAATTAATAAAAGTCAATTGGTTCAAGCTATGGACATTTGCATCAACAAAAACAGAAAATTGGATCATATGAAATGGAATCATAAATAAAAACAAACACTCAAAATCATAAATCAATCAAAAAGATAACAAAGAAATGATAATTTTAATAAAGAAAAGCAAAAGCTAATGTCTCAAAGAACATAGCTAATCCTCTCTTGGTGAATGGAGAAGCAAATGTCTCAAAGAACTTTTTCTGCTAATTTTATGTATGCATAATATAAGTTAACTAATGAATATTATAAAATGTCTTGTAAACTACAAAACAAAAAATAGTCCACAACTTGTCGGAGTTTTTCTTTAAAAATCTAGTTTTGCCTCTAATAAGAGAGAATGTTTATCAGTAACAAAAGTTAAACACTAAAGGGGTGTATTCAATTGAGTTTTTACTTATTGGATTTTAAAAGATTTATATCATAAGAATTTAAAAGATTTGAAATGACCCCCCCCCCCCCCACACACACACACATACATATATATATATAACTTTTAATCGGATTACGAGTAATGTCTATTTAGTTCAATGAGACATTCTTTTCTTCGGCCATTCTCGTCCAAGTCACCCCTCTACTGAATTAACAATGCTATAATTTCTATCATGGTTAGGTGATGATACATCAACCATTACAACTATATTTTCTTTACAAGCTACGTTGGCGGTAATATTTCCTGAACTTAAGCAATCTATGAATATTTTACTAACATTGTAGATAACTTTATTGACGAAAATGCTTAATTATCTCATATTATTTTCCCAGTTTCTATGAAAGAATGTCATTTCTTTGGCCTAGGAATAAAAGATAACACATCGGCATCAATGATCTTAATAATTGATAAATATTTTTTCCTTAAATTTTGGTTTTTTTTAAAAAAAAAAATACAAGTAAAAAATTAGCGAGAAAACGAGGAAAAAAAAATCATATTGTGCTAAATTCCCTTTGTACATTATCATCTATTGGAATGAAGAAGTTCTGCTGGCCTCAAAGAAAATCTAAGAAATTATCTTTAAATGTGATAGAATTTTTCTCCTCGAAAATGAAATTCTTTAAGAAAAATGGTTGGAGGAAAGACATTATCAGTTGCATTTAAAAAAAAAAAAGTCATATTGTTTTGGTTGAAAGAAAAAAAAAGAAATTAATAATAAGCAAGTAATTTGTTAACGAAAAGCTAACATGTATGTTCATCTTCTGTTTTCTAGCACTCAAAAAAATCTTATGTAAAAAGTCTCATGGGTTAGGATATGATTTTTTTATAGAGTTTGATATTTATAATTTTCACTAAAAAGTCCCACAGAATCACACATATAAAAAAATCCTTCAAAATAATTATGTTTTTCAATACCATAAGACTTTCCATTACTTGTTTAAAATCCTGATTGAATATCACTAGATTTGGATACACTCTTTAAAAAATCCCAATAGTCTTAATGGAATACCACAAGACTTTTTAAATTATTTAAAAATCTTAATTGAATACCACAAGACTTATTTAACCCAAAAAAGGCTTTTAAAATCTCAATTGAATACACCCCCCTAAAATTTGAACACTTAGTTCTAATTCAGAACCTGAAGTTCTGAATCTCAATATTAAAATTCAAACTCGTAGTTCTAATTTAGAAACTGGAGTTCTGAATCTCAATATTAAAAATTAGTACTCATAGTTCTAATTCAGAACCTGAAGTTCTGAATCTCAATATTAAAATTAGAACTTGTAGTTCTAATTCAGAATCTGAAGTTCTGAATCTCGATATTAAAAAATTAGAACCTGTATTTCTAATTCATTATATTCGGTTTTAAGTATTTTATTATTGTTTTTATGAATATGCTCTGTGGTTTCTATTAATTTGGATCCTCCACATCAGAAAATAAAAATCGTATTTTTGTTTTTATTTTATAAATTAATGTTAGTTTCTTTCATAATTATGATTAATTATAAGAGGTAAATTAGAACTCGAAGTTTTAAATTAATTATTTAATTATTAGATTAGAACCTGCAGTTCTAAATATATAAAATAATTATAGAACCTACAGTTCTAACCTCAATTAATTAGACTTTAGCATAAAACCTGTAGTTTTAAATTTACCATAGAACCTGAAGTTTTGAATTTATAATATCATATTTATGATTTGAAGTTCTAAATATTAATATTAAAAATCGAAAATTAATTTTGAAATATAATAATAATATAATTATTATTATTATTATTATTATTATTATTATTATTATTTTATTATTATATTTATATGTATCTATCTATCTATATCTATATTTATATTAGTTAACTTAAAAAAACATTGCGTACTCTTGAGGGTTTCCAGTAGGGGTGTATAGAATAGCGCTAGGCTCGGCTCGATAAGTATTTCTCAAGCTTGAATCGAGCTTTACATATATTGTTTGAACTCGACTCGTTAAAAAAATATTAGGCTCGATTTCGATTATTAAATGATTGTTTGATTCTAACTCGATTAGTTTTAAAAAATCTAAATTTAAATAATGTCCTCAATACAACCCGGGTCGAGTCTATTTCGAATAGTGTTTGCGAGCCAAAAATAAGCCGAATGAAGCTTTTGCATATACATATATATATATATATATATATATATGGAGTCTCAAAAACGAATCAAATCAAACTTTTGCAAGTCAGTCTCGTTCAGTAATCGAACTATTACTTTGAAATTTGAGTAACACTTTAATTAAAGGAATCAATCTCAAACCAAGCGAAATGCGACTCAAGCTCGAGATATTCACGAATGACTCGATTTATTTACCGTCCTAATTTTCATGTTTCAAGTTCCCCTCTAAAAGTGGAAGCCTAAGTTTGAGGCTGTGCTTCTAATCCAATTTCACCACTAGCTGTTTACTGATGAATATTTTCCGCCAATAATATACCTAATTTTTTTAGCGGATCAAGCTAGTTTTTGTTGGATTACATCTAAACTAGTGATTCAACTGACACTGTTGCCTGAAAAATAAAACTGAGGGACGATCTTAGCAGGATCAGTCCACAAAACATTTCAAAAATACAAAGTAGATAGCAAAATATGGGTGTAGTAACAAATTCTTAATGGATATCCTTCCAAATTACACCCATTGGTACTTGAAAATTACACTAAAATGAAAAGATTAAGCTAAAAAAGCTACAATAGAATCCGGGAAAATGTTAAAAAAAGAAGTGAACAAAAATTAAATTTTACATAGAGAAGTACCTAGTCATGTCTTGATCATCCAAAATTGTCGTGTTGCCTGTCACCAAACCAAAACTGCCCAGTAACTATCAATCCTCATTTTTCTTCTTCTTTTTCTTCTCCTTCTTACTTGCCACTTCCGACTCTTCTTCATTATCTTCAGAATGCTTTCTCTTCTTTTTCTTCTTCTCCCCTGCCTCAACATTCTCACTAACGGCCTCAACTACTTGTTTTCTCTTTTTCTTCTTTTCCTTTCTAACCGAATCTCCATTATCTGCCTCGGCATTGCCATTTGCATCCTCATCATTAGCTTTCTTGCTCTTTCTCTTTCTCTTTTCTTTCTTCTCTTCACCGACAGTAACCTCCTCCATTGGTTTTTCTTCCTCATTTCCATCAGCAGCATTTTCCATTAGACCAAGAATGGAATCTGCTGCAGGATTATAAGTCTGCAAAAAGCAGAAAAACAAACAAATATTTCAATAAGAGAGCCAAAAAGAAAATTTAATTTAACAAAATAAATAAATAAATAAAAAGGCAGACCTTGGCAGCAGTTATCATTGCCCCAGGCCCCTTCTTTCGGTCCTTGTCATACACTTCAATCTTAGGCTTTCCTTTAGCAGACCCAGCAGCACGACCTAATTCTCTGCCTTCAAGATTCCTTAGCCGTGCTTCAAGCTGCAATAATTGTGTGTGAGACTCTTTTTCATAACAAAAACATAGGCGAAAATAAAACCAAAAGCTTTGGCAAATACCTTGGCGCGATTCTCCAGTCCCATAGAATTATCTTGGCCATCTCCAAGAGCATCATATCGAATTGCTAATGCAGTTTTGGAAGCAAGCGACCGGGAAATTTTTCCCTTATGCTTTGGGGCTGCCTGACCAATTAGGGATGCATGGTAGATAAGCCCATACTTGGGAGTTGCATGCTTAGTCTTCAGTGCTCTGAAGAGAGCCTTTTCTGCGCCAAGAATCTGAACAGTACTCCCAGGCTGCTTTGCAAGATTCAACAAACTGCCTCCATGGGCGATGAGACGAGCTCCAACAAGCTCTCCAACAAGAGCAGTCAAATTTGGAGCCACTGTATTCATTCTACTTTTTAGATAGTCATACAGTTGAGCTCTGTACTCAGCAAGAGACAGAACCTGGTTACAGAGTTCTTTAATATTCAACAAATCAAGATCACTAACTTCTGTTCCCATGGAAATCATAGCTGCCTCTTTCAATTCTGCCTCGACTTCTTCTGGTAAAATCTGTAAATATCAGAAGAAAAAAATAAGTGATGAATATCTTCTAGAGGAAAAAATTACCATGGGCGTTATTGGCAGAACTTTAAATTTTTGCCATCAGCACAAGGTTTATTCACTTAACTATGATACTAATACACCATAAAAAAACTCTTAAACAAAGATGGTTTAGTTAGGAGTAGCCAACAGCCAATATGGTGCGTAATCCTAAATTTAGGACAAACACACAGGACAAGGTACATGTGAATAGATAGGTTCTACAAATGAACCTAGGCACCATGCCATCATCAACACAAGATCATCATGTAATTACTATAAGGTAAATCTATCCGACTACCTCAGAAAAGTCCAGCTTTGCAGCATTAGTGCGATCGCCCATCAACTTCACTGCTTTAGCATATAGGATATTGTCCTGGATAATTTTTGCAAGCTCTGGAAAATGCCATCCATACCACTCGCGTACACGCATGGCATATGTATTGAGCTCTTTATCAAGATCGTCAAGCAAACCAATTGCCTGAATGATCATTGTATCCACCTAAAACAAGAAAAAAAATACTACAATTTTAGCCCCAACTCCCAAGTCACGTAAGAGATTAGACTGAAAGACCATTATGTTTATCCAACAATCAAAAACTCATAACCAATGCCTGCCAAAGTAGACAACAGTGAACATTTTACCCACAAGATCAGAGATGGAATTTTAATGAAAAGCAAAAATATTAGCACTTCAATCAGAACAAGTACTTCATCCAGGACCAAACTGTTCTTAAATAAGAATTGATTCCTCAAAATAGAAAGAGGTGATAATAGGGCTATTCCTTGCTGGCACTTTGTGGACAAAAGGCAAATAATTCACTTAGAAAAGAAAGTGGTGAAATATAAAAAGATTTACACAAAAGAAAGACATATACGTAAACGTAAGGTGAGCAAAGGCCATACACACACAGACTCAGTAATCAGGTTGCAAAACACGAGATATAAATCCTTTTCAATACCCTAACCCACCCACAGGTCAACTGAAATAACTTCATTAACTTAGATAGTTTGTGGAATTCAAAATCATCCAATTCTTTTCTTTGTTGCTTTATTTTTTATTTTAGAAAAAACTGGGTTTGTTAGAGTTAGTCTTTTATATCTGGACTCCCAGACACTGACAATGCCTAGTTTACGACTTTACGTAGCCAACAAAGAGAAATGTCCACATTATGTATCATGATAAAATTAGCATTGGTCAATTGTTAAGATAAGCATCAATTTAACATATAGAAAGTACCTTGTCAGCACTGAACTTGAGCTTGTATCTAGACAAACTATGAGATAAACCTAAGCTCATTGGTTGAAGATCTTGAACAGCTAAACCTGATATGAGTTCTGTCAACTGACTCCTCACACCTCTCATCAACTCCATCACAGCATTGTTGTGAACACATTCTATTTTCTGAAAAAGAAAAAAAATCGACTGTAAGACAATCCAAAAAGCAAACAGCATAAAAGACTACTATCATAGTAAAAGTTTCACTAGATAGATAGAACAAAAACAACTGACCAGTTTGTCCTTGATTGCATTTCCAAGCTTGGAATCAGCCACGGCTAATGTTTCACCATCACAGTGAGCCTGCAGGAATTTACGTAAATCTTTGCTGGGTTTGCTTTCCAGCAAACATGTAGCTGCTTTCAGAGCTTCTGATGTATTCTCAAACTTCGAAAAGGCTTTTAGCTTCACTATCTGTTGTAGATACCAAGTAATATTTAGTTTTTATCTAAACAATAAGCATAGTGCAATAGTAAATTACGCCCATAAAAAGAGCTCTCAACTTTTGCCAAATAAACTTTCAGCCAATAAAATTCTAATATGTTCCAATCATTTGATATATAGAGCTCCAAGCTTAAAAAATATTTGCGACTTGTAGCATAAAGGAGGGGAAAGGGAAAATTACCTGTCTCGCAGACTCCGGGTTGTTAAACTCTTGCCACAAACTCTGCCGCGACATAAGTTAAATATCAAGTAAGAACATAGAAAACAAATCGAGATTGGACATAAACACAATATGATCATGGAGAAACTGTCATAATTCCTATTGTAATTACATAACATTCAAAATCACATAGTTATATAAAAACATTAAATTGCATTTCCGTTAGAGAAAGAAAAGAATTCCTTAAGTAAACATTAGTCTCATTGTCTCAAAGTTCCAGTGATTGCTTATTTTGATGAAACCATAATGCGGGTTTCAAAAAAAATAAATCAGGGTTATATGAAGTAAGAAGATTATACCTCAACTTTAGAGAGCTTGCCTTCATCCAATACTTTAAAAAGGGCGTTACCCGCAGGAGTCTCGAATAAAACTAACATTTTTTTTGTTTTTTGGTGGCAGCAAAAGCTTTTGCTTGCCTACGACTTCAACTGGGTTCTGCTGCGCTTGAGAGAAACAGAGACTCAAAAAGAAGAAGAAGAAGAAGAAGAAGAGAAGAAGCGAGGGGTATTTATATCAGCAAAAGCTTTTAAGAGGGACGACCGGTAAGGGTTTTAGTAGTTATTACTAGGGTTTTTCGTCTTGTCTAGTTGCTAGGGTTTACTAAATGGGCCGGCCTTCCCCCATGGCCCATTATCATTTATTTATTAATTTAATGGTTGGAGATGGGATGTCATGTATTATGATCCGATACGAGTGTAATTTATATATATATATATATTATATATATATATATATCTATATATATATATATATGTAGGATTCGAATACGAATATTGATATTTTTATATAATTAAAAGTAAATTTATATGTGAACTACGGTTCTGTTTGCGCAATTTTTTGCTTGAAGAAACGTGTAAGGTTCAAACCTCCTGAGACAAAGTCTCAGCAAGAGGTGTTTGATTAAGTGAATAAGCCTCCAAAGGGCACAAGCACACAAATTACAGTCCTAAAAATTATGAACTACAAAATAAAAAATAAGATGCTCGTTTGAGTCTTCATTTGATCGGAGCTTTTAAATCTTCGCATGAGTGAGCCTTTTATAGTGGAACTAGTAAACTGCTCGGACGGTTTCGGCTCATAACTTCTCTGCAACCTCTGAGTCATGCCTCCAACCGTTGAGTTGTGTGTCATAACTGCTTGATCGTGGAGGGAAATGTATAACTGCTGTAATCGTTTGATCAACTGCAGCATGTGTTCGATCGTTCTGAGTCTTTTGTCGTTCTAATCGCTGTTTCGGTCGTCCTGAGTCTTTGAGTCGTCTTAGTTGTTAGGCGACCTCCACGACTGCTCTCTTCGTGCTCGTCCTAGGTTCGAATCATCATGTGGAGAGATAAATGTCTTTCCTGCTTGCTTTCGCCCTTGTCGTTCTAGGGCGAATTTCTTTTGTCAACAATTGTCCCCCAAATTCACCTTGATTGAATTTGGAAATGAAATCGAGGTGAATTTCTTCATATCAGGGTGATAGACGCCGGCCTACAAGTCCTCACCCCATTGTTCGTTGGGCCGCCATTTGCATTCCCAATGCGAGCCCATCACTTCTTCAATAAATACGCGACCTTTCCCAACACGTTTCATCATGAGCCGTTTTTCACATTATTTCAGTGTCTCTTTTCGTCACACGTCACCGTTATAGCGAATCGTATTCCAACACCTGTCTAGGGCGACTCTTCATCCTTTTCATTTTCCCGATGTTTCCATCCTTCGACGATTTAGGTTGCGACACCTGCCCCAGTTGAGCCTTTCGTCTGTGTGTATAAGGGTTTAGCCTACTCTGGTTTTCACTTTACTTTCCACCCTCTTTGCAAATTTCCTTTCTTTCTTACTCTCAACTTTCCAGCATCAATGGCGTCTTCTTCTTCTGCCCCTAAAAACAACTCATCAACCTTTGGTGACTATCAGATGGCATTGGATGATTCTTCTGTGAGCACTTTCGGTGTTCATGTCCTCAATGAGAACTACGGCCAGTGCACTCTAGGTACCATTTTCGTTGATGACAATGCCATCACCACGGCCCCGCTGGCTCAACTATTTCCTTATACTTTTGGTCTCCCTTTTTCAGAGCCACTAAATGTTTCTCATTTGGCTCAGTCTAACCATATCCGCACATGGCCTAAACACGACTCCTCATTTGAGACCTGGTTCCAACATATGCTATTGCATACAGATACCCGTACCTTTCTTGAGGAACATGGCTTACTTTCTCTTATTGAACTTTCATTGGCTTTGCCCTCTTTCGACCGAAATTTGCTTCCTACCTCACTACTTTTCCGATCCTCTGAATACAATATTTTCATCTTGGACCTCAATAGTCATGACACATGTCACCCTCTTTCTTTTTATCAGGGCTGGCTTGACCTCTTCGCTCATATATATACCATCTATGTTTGTCTGTTTATATCCTGAGGTCGCTTGGGCCAAATTGTTGGCCACTTCGTTCTTCGTCCTTGGAACATGTTCTAGCTCTGCATAGTCAAATTGTGTTGGGGTTGGTGCTCAGAGCGCCAATCCGGACCGTATTTATATCTGATTCATGAATACGAACATCCTCTTATTCCATAATATTACTTATTTATGGTTACACCTCTTGTTTTTATATACGTATTCGATCTGATTACGATTAGATTGAAACTAAATGTGGTTTAGTGATATGTATATATTAGACAAAGGCCCGATAATATATAATGCAGTACACAGTTACAAAGTTAGTTTGTAATTGACATTGGGAAGTGTCACTGCTATATATATATTATCAAACATTGTTCCTGGTCAAGATTTGCTAACACGGGTCGGTTAGGCAAATCCGTTGAGACCAATACATGTCGTATATCGAGACTTGGTCCGATGGTTTATCCCAATGAACCATGAGTCTATAGAGACTCGTATAGACGTGTAGGTGTTTATAGTGTATAAACACTGAACGGCTCACCGAAGATTCTTAATGGATGGTACACCAACGTCAATAAGAATCTTCTCGGGTTGAGTAGCATAGTGGTCCTTCGACTTGAGATACCACTGTGGATGTATGAGACATCCTCCACACTTAGATGACAGTCATGTCACCGATCTATTTAGATCAGACCTCCGCCTGTTCGTTGGGTGTGGACCGATCCTCAGGATATCCTGTGTGTGTCAAGATAGGATCCGTCAGTTCTGTGTACAGAGCATAGATAGTCCATATATAATTAGCAGTCTGTTAAATCTGTGGCCACAGTATACTTCGGAAGTAAGTTCCGAATGTTATTTAGAGATTGCTAATAGATACGTCGACGAGATAATACCTATAGAGATTTGACGTTTACATCTATATCTCTGGGATTATCTGGATACCTGTGACGGAGGGATTATACGTATGCAATGACCTCGACCTGTATGATTCAGCGAGATTATCCGTGATCGTCATAATCTACGGGTGGATAGATTATAGAGACGAAATTGGTTTTCGTGACGGATATACCTGAATCTAGTGAGTCTCAATAATGAAACATACTCGTAGAGCACTAGAGCAACATTTATGAATAATGATGATTATTTATAAATCGTTTAATCGTTAAACGAAAAATACATGCGAACGGGCCGAACCGTCATTTCCTAATTAATGTGTATTTGTATTTAATATATGATATTATTAAATACACATTAATAAATAGTCAAATAAAGGTATTTGACATATATCATTAATATATGTATTTGAGATATTTAAAGTAAATATAATACATATATTTGATATATTTGTATTTAATTAATTATTTAATTATTTAATTGTTAAATGATTAATATAATTAAAATATAAATATATCACCAAATGATAAAGTTAGGAAGTGATTATAAGTTGCAATTGTTAACTTATACATTAAAGGAAATGGTTGTCAAATTGATTTTGACTTCTTTGATATTTGTTTAAATTGTTTAAAAATGAAATATCATTTTCCTTTAATTATTGTCAAAATTCGGCCAACACTTAAGAATATAAGAGTTATATTTTTTCTTGGTTGCTTTTGTTGACTTAAATAAATATCAATAAAGGTGTTTTAGATATTTATTAAGTTGATAAGATAAGTTGATCAAATGTAAAGTGAAATGAAATTGAAATTACTTAACTTGTATTTCCTTTAGTGAATTTCGGCCAAGGCCATTATGATACAAGTATATATTGTTTTTTCATTTCATTCTTCTTAACCTAATACACTTTAAAAGAAACTCCATTAATGGAAACCAAAGAAAGCTTGTGAGAAAGAAAGAAGAAACCAAAGAAAGCTTGGATTTTAGTAAGTTTCTCCAACTTACTATTAGAAAGGAAAATGTTCTTTAGGATCTAGGCTTTAACATATGATGTTATTAGGTTATTTCTTTCTTTATTCTTTGTGTTTTTGATGATGGAAGTTTTGGTGAAAGTGTAGAGCATGTATGATGAAGGAAGCTTATGGCTATTGTAGTAATAAGTGTTCTTTTAAGGTTTTGGAAACCTTGTTGCTAATCTAGAGTTGTTGACCCACTCTTAGATGACCTAGATTTGATCTTGAGTTGTTTCATTGTGTTGAGACTTTGATTGGATGGAAGAAACATGATTGAAGTATTGGATTTAACTAATTTGGTCTAAATTGTCCAATTTGATGAAATTGAAAAATTAGGGTTCATGACCAATTCCAAATTTGGGACTTTTCAAATATGTTGTGTATTTGTGTGTGTATATGATGAATATAAAGTTTCATGTTCATTGGATTGCATCTTGATGTGTTTTGATGCATGAAATCACAAAGTGCACAATTATGCACCTTGGAGGGGCTCTCGGCCAATGATGGACTTTTGGGGATTTTTGGTGCTTTTAGTGTTTTGATGTTTTGAGCATGCTAAGTTCATCTTAGAAATGATTTAGAATCATTCAAAATTGATTAGATCAATTTCGGACTAAAATGGACTAAATACCAAGTGTAAGGGCAATTCGGTAAATTCACTTGAATATGATTCATTTGAATTTTATTTCATAATTTGATTATCGGATAATTAAATAAATATGTTTATTTAATTAATCCGAGAAAAAGTTTTGAAATCGGAAAATTTGATTTTCCACCGCTTCCGCTGCGTTACCGGATTTAGCCCCTAAAACCCCTACAAATTGATCTAGCAACTCTTTGGCTATATCTGATAGTGCCATGACTGATGGGCTTTGGCATTTAAAGGCTCATGTTACCTGTTGGATTACAAATTGCGAGGCTCCTCTAATGGACACGTGTGTTACTCCCATATTAAGGAGTATTTCCAACCCAAATATCAATGCCTCGTATTCGGCCTGGTTATTGGTGCAATATTCGTCCAACATGACCATAAAACGGAACGATTCTCCCAATGGACTGACCAAGACTATCCATATTCTTGCTCTCTTTGTCGTGTTAGATCCATCAAAATACATCGTCCATGGTTTCAAACTGCATTCATCTAGTTCCATTTCCATTTCTCTAATGGTACTTAAACATTGGTGATCAGCTAAGAAATCTGCTAACGCTTGATTTTTAACAGCCTTTTGAGGTTCATGCCGTATATCGAATTTTGATAATGATAATGACCAGAAACCAACTCTTTGATGTAAAATAGGACGAGAAAACATGTACTTTATTATATTAACTTTAGTAATTAAATACAATGTGGTCGGCCTAAGGTAGGCACGTAGTTTAGTACATGTAAAATATAAAGCCAAACACAATTTCTCCATTGGAGAATAATTATATTCATATTTCAGCAATTGTCTGCTGATGTAATAGATGGCTCTTTCGACGTCCATGTCATCGTCTTGCGCGATCATCCCAACTATGGATTGCTATTCGGCTGATATGTATAACTTCATTGGCCGTCCTGGCACAGGGGGTACCATCACCGGTGGCTGTGACAAATATTTCTTCAGGCTCTCGAAAGCCTTTTGATGTTCTTCGGTTCAGACGAACTCGTCCTTATCCTTTAGCCTCAACAGAGACGAGAACACTTTAGTTTTTCCTGCACAGTTAGAGATAAATCTTCTTAAGAAATTAATCTGCCCTAGAAATCTTTGCAACTCTTTCTTATTTCGGGGTGGTTTGGCTTCAGTGATTGCCCGAGATTTATTGGTATCAATCTCAATTCCTCGTTGGTGTACTAGAAAACCCAAAAATTTCCTACACTCACCCCAAAAGCACACTAGGCAGGATTTACCTTCAATTAAATTTTCTCATTCGCTCAAAAGTCATCGCCAAGTGGCTAAAATGTTCGTCCATGGTCACAGACTTAGCCACTATATCGTCTACATAGACTTCTACGAATTTACTGATCATGTCATGGAAAATTATATTCATGGATTGCTGGTAAGTAGCCCCAGCATTTTTTAGACCGAATGGCATCACCACCCACTTGTTGGGTTTCTACTATAGTCCCAAGATCATTCAAGCAATGAAAATATGTGAATACAATAAAGAAGTATGGCGGAATCATACTTACAATGATCGAATTTACGATGCGTTGAACACAAAACTTTTGCTCCTCCATTGAAGCTCTCGGCAATGCCCCTTTTTGTGCTCCTTTGATTTTCGATCAACCTCCATTTGTGCTCCAAGCTCCAAGATTTGTAAATGGTGATTCCATGCTCAAGGGTTTGTTTCCCTATCACCTTTGGATGACTCTTTATGTGCTAGCATTGGAAAAATTTTCCATAAATCTTCCTTATTTCTTCTTCTTGCTCTCGGTTTTGAGAAGCAGAATTGAGAGAATTTGGCCCTTGGCCGAATTGGAGAGGAGAAGAGAGAGAGAGAGGAAAAATGTGTTGTGTATTTGGTTTTTGATTTCAAAAATTAAAATACCAAAAGTCAATTACCATTTCCAAAAAAAATACAAGGCTTTAAAAGCCTTTCAACCACCTTCATCAATCACAAGTGACTTACATCACATCACTCAAAGTGACAAGACATCCATCACTTGAATGACTAATAATGTGACGCGTGATGTGACTTGTGGACCCCACTTGATTCGAAATGTGAGTGGGCCCGCAAACACTCCCGGGCTCGGGTTCGCTAATTCTGAATTAACGAATTTTCTGTTGCGACGTAATTAAATCAAATTTAATTAAATAATTATGTCTAGCAAAATTACTATTCACATCGCTAGCGAATTAATTCCAAATTAACTCGTTCGTCCGAATTAAAATCTAATTTTAATTCCGCGTCGAAATCTAATTTCGTTTAATATATGGAATATATTATTTTATCGATTAATTCCAAATTAATCGTTCTCTCTCTTAAATAATATTTTATCCCAGATAAAATATCTCCGTAATTAATCCTAGATTAATTTTCTCTCTCTATTAATTAATCCCATATTAATAATGTGTGAGTCATACGTCATCGGTGAATCTTCGGGAAGCGACCAATGAGATCTCCGGATATGTTGGCAGTAAATCCGGTCGTCGGACTATCCGAACACGTACGTACCTAGTACTACGTTTTTACCGATTTACAAGACATGGTTGGCTTCTAACATAGCGATCCAGTATCGGATGTCACGTGCTAGGCTTGGGGCTGGAATTGTGTCTGCCCCGTACGAAGCACATATCGGATCTCTGGTAGCTAGTCTCTATAATCGGATAAACATGACCTAGTCATAATATCCCGATAGCTGCAGCATATAAGAGCACCAGTTTCGTATCCTACGTGATCATCATCTCCACTATGATTGGAGTGATACTTCCATCTTGACATCACACCCAATACACTACGATTCTCAATATACCCAGAAGAGGCGTACACAGAACCGGTTAAAGCCCTGGACGACCAAAACCAAAGTATATTGATTGTCGCAAGTATTAGCGGTGCAAGCCTCAGGTTAAGACCAAATACACCTACCTTGATTCGGACTTCCATAGACACACAGTCATACTACCAATGGAATTCCGAAGGGTCTATCCAGAGCGAAGCTGTTTCCGTACCATCGGTTAACACAAACTCATATTACACTTGCATAAGTATCCAATACTTAAATATATGAGAACTATGTTGTTATGCTCCCACAACGCGCACAAGTGCAATACTAGTCTATTCCGCATTATCGATATCCAATCTCGATAATACTCCGACTAGGGATGTTTTAATGATTAAACCTTCATGGATTGATATTGTCTCATATCTTATCAATCCGGAACTAATCATATGGACTTTTATCATTTATATATCCCGGTAATCTAATTACAAATGATAAAAGAGCAATTTCCTTTTTCACATAGTTAATTTGTACAACAACACCATGATCTGTACAAATAGTGATGCTATGGGTCATAATTGCCCAACACAACTCATAACATCCTAAAGAGTCTGGGCACATAAAGTCTGTTTTATGTATATCGCTTTCGGCGATATAGATCTTATTATATCCTGCGTACCCGTCCATGAAAGAGTACCCATGATACCTCGCCGTGGAGTCTACTAAAGAATCTACCGTCGGCATGGGGTATTGATCTTTTGGTGTGGCCAAGTTTAAATTCCTAAAGTCTGCATATTCTTAGCTTTCCATTCTTTTTCATGACAGAGACTATATTTGACAACCATTCTACATATATGGTTGTCCTAATGAACTTCGCCTCTAAAAGGCGTTCGACTTCTTTCTTGATGTCAGGCATCACGTTGGGTGCAAACCTCCGGGGAGGCTGTTTATACGGCCTATGGTTTGACATGATTGGCAACCTATGTTCTACTAAGGTTCTATCTAAACCAGACATTTCATTATAATCCCAAGCAAAACAATCTTTATATTTTTGTAACAAATGGATCAATTTTTCGGGTACATGGGCCTCTAGTGATGGAGTTGGAGCTTGGAGTGCCAATCTGAATTGTACATTTTATTATTTATTAACAAAATAACTACAGTTCATACCATATTAATGGTATTGTCATTACGCGTATTAAATTAATGTATCGATATGCTAAGAATGACATCGACCTTAGAATAGTCTTGACACTAGGTGTAAACTATTCTTAAAGTAAATATTCATAGTCGTTGGTTTTGGAATACGGCCGAATTCCTATAACCTAGAAGACTAGCACATTTCGTATATTGGAATTGGAGTTCCAATGGTTTAACGCGATGTACCATGAGTTTTGGAAACTCGTATAGAAATGTGGGTATTCGTTGGAGTGAATACTGAATGACTCACATGTGATTCCTAATAGTTGGAAGTACACACCACCGTCAATAGGAATCTCCTCGAGTCGAGTAGCATATGTAATCCTTTGACTATAGGATAACATTGATTTTGTGTGAGATCCTACACACTTAGATGTCATGTATGTTAGAAACATTTCATGGTCTGGCCTCTAGATGTTCATTGGGTGTGGACCGATGCATTCAGTAATCAAGTACGAAGCAAGATAGGATCCGTCAGCCCATATGTGTACCATAAGGGGTTTATGTATCCATGTTAGTAAAGTCACGATTCTTAAATCTTTGGCCAAAGTCGATCACCTAGGGTGGATCGCATCAGTTATGAAGAATCGTGGACATGTCGACATGAGATGTGCATATTGGAAACTTGACGGTATATTCTATGTTTCCTAAACACAACTCGGATAGCCTATGACAGAGGGATTGTTAAACATATGTGATGACCTCGACTTGTATAGTTCAGAAAGGTCGTTCGTGTTCTTCGCGAATTCAGAGGTGGCCGAATTGCGTACATATTAGCTAGGCTTATATGACGAACGTGTCTGAACTTAGAGAGTCCCAATATGATGTGTACTCATTGAGCACTTGGGTAGCCGATTAATTTTTGATAAAAGATAATATTCGATATTATAATTATCAACTAAACTAATCAAGTGTTATTGGATAATATTGATTATTTACGTTGACCTAATTGGATTAATTTGATTAATTCAATAATTACACAAGGGCTTAATTGTAAAATAATAATTATCTCTACCATTTGAGGATATTATAGTAATTGTAAGTATGTAATAATATGTGGTTTTGGCTTGATTTAATTGGATTAAATCAATGTGGCAAACATTTAACTAATCTATTTCCTAATCATTGGCTTGATTTAATTGGATTAAATCTAAGTGGGAGACAATGGAGATTAGTCACACCTAATTATACATATTTGGATAAATTAGATTAAGCCCACTTAAAAGTTGATTACAACTTTTATTAATTAAAAATTGCCTAAGTTTTGCTATAAATAGCAAGCTTTATGAAGGTTTTAATTACAAGTTCAAATACAAGCATAAGCAAATTCTTGAGAGATTAGCCTAAGTTAGAGAAGTGTTTAGAGAAGCTTGTGAGGTCTCTACAACATTTCATCTATGAGAAATCAAGATTGGATCTCGAAGTGAAGCTTGGAAGCATTGGAAACAAGATTGGATCTTGGAGTCAAGCTTGCACACCTTGGAGGTTCTCCAACAATTTCAACAAATGAGAAGTAGATTGGATCTTGCATCAAGCTTACTAGGTAATGTTTGATCCTCTCCAAAGCTATGTTTATTTGTGTATTAGATGCATGATCACATAGCTTAATGTTGAATAAGGCTAATCAATTGTGTTATGATACTTTAGAAGTATAAACACAACATGATTGTAATTAGGTCAAAATATTTATGTTGGACATGGAACAATTAATAAGAGTTTGGAACTCTAAATTAAAGCTTAGAGCTATGGCTACCATTCTAGATTCACTGGACCACCTTTAGGTGGACTAGAATTGTTCACGGGACATTTCGTAATTGGGATTCTAAAATGGTTTGTGTAATGGATTCAAAATTTACGCTAATGCGTATTTAGAATAATTTATGTTTTCGGAAAAATATTTGATATTTTGAAAAACTTGATTTTTATTCTATAACATGTGTTTATGTTGGTTTTGAAATTAAAAATTAATTTTAAGTGTTTTTGAAGTGTTTAGGGAAGACCGGAAACAATTAGGGTTGCATCAGCTCTCTGGAATCCAGAGAGCTGAAGCTTAAATGAAAACAAGTGAAATAAAAAAATAATAAAAAATGGGGCGCGTACTACAGTGCCGCTCGTGTAGCGCACGCGCGTGACGCCCCTTGCGCTCGCTGAATTTGTTTTCCTTTGTTCGGGAGCTTCCGGACTCCATTTCAGTCCCGATTTTTTCCTATACACTCGTAATGGAATATAGTATTTCATCAAATGATTTAAA
Source organism: Zanthoxylum bungeanum (assembly GCA_019454045.1). Lineage (NCBI taxonomy): Eukaryota > Viridiplantae > Streptophyta > Magnoliopsida > Sapindales > Rutaceae > Zanthoxylum > Zanthoxylum bungeanum. Next base: position 171,728 of record SKCR01031975.1, read on the forward strand.
ATTACACCCATACTTGATATCCATGGGTTAGACCCATTTCCGCTGCCCGAGGCACCGATCTGACCCTAGGGGTTCCACAACTGCCCCAACAGAATGGTATCAGTAGCAAAGGCTTAACCACACACACATGTTTTGAATCTATGCCATAGTAATTTTAATTTAATTATACATAGGACATATTGGATATGTATTGCATGTTTTAAATTAAAACTTTGACCTAAAAAAGTTAATGACTTGATTGTCATAAATCTCCTGTGATTAGGTTATTACTTTTAAGTAATAGTATTAATAATGTTGGAGCATTATTGGATGGTCCGTCTTGTCAATACGAAGATGAATGGGTTCTTACTACTTATATCAAATATCGTCATTAGTGTGAGGGTATAAGTGCTCGGAACTTAGGTCGCTCTGGTAAAACATTAGATGTAGTGTGACGAGTTAACGTAGTCACCCAATATCGTCATTAGTGTGAGGGTGTACATACGAAGCTCATTAGTGCACATTGACAAGTATACACCTAGAACACGTCTTAATCCAATATCTTCATTAGTGTGAGGATAAGAAACGGTTCAGGACCAAACCATGAGTCACATGAAGTGATTGAGCTTGAAGGTCTACCTAATGAGTTTACAAAGGCCAATATCGTCATTAGTGTGAGGCTGGAGTAAATGTCTAGGGATCCACTTCCCGCTATGAAATTTTGATAGTCAAATTTCTATTTTTCCGTTAAGGGAGATTACGGAATTACGTAAAGTAGTGTGAGGGCACTGATAGATTTAAAATTCCATAATCAATTAGTGTTATCACTTTTGAAATGAAAATTGTTCCGCTACTACTCAAAAATGTTGTCTTGTAGATGGCTACCGTTAATCCATTAATGAAACTTTTGGATTCCAATAAGCTAAAAGAAGCCGAAAACTATTTCAAATAGGAAATGAACATACACATTATCTTGGAGTATGAAAAGTTGACTTTTGTCACTATCAATCCACTGCCTGTTGATATCGATCCTTACTCCAATCCAGAAGAGCGAGAAACTTTTAATAGATGGAATGATGATAACCTAAAGGTGAAATCCTACATCTTAGGATCGATGGTTCCAGATTTGCTGAGACAGTACATTGAAGTATTGGATGCTTGGAGCATCATGCGAACACTCAAGGAGTTGTTCGACATAAATCAAGAGTTGGAACTTTATCGAAGGTCTAAGGAACTGTTCCGTGTTGAACTCAATGAGGGAGGAGCTGTCAGCACTCATGTTTTGAACATGATTGACCAAATTCGATATCTTGAACGACATGGCATTGTGTTTGATGAAAGGCTAGGCCGTAATTTGATTTTGACTTTGTCTGGTTCTTATGCTGGTTTTGTATTGAATTTCCATATGCATTCGATGCAAGCCACATACGAAGAACTTCATAAAATGCTACGCACAGCGGGGCAAGATTTGAAAAAAGGCAACCCCACATTATATCTCCATGGTGGAGCTGGCTCTTCAAAGACTTTTGGGAAGTCAAAGAAAATTAAGATTGGGAAGAATAAGATATAAAAGAAAAACTCCAAGAAGCGCAAAGGCGCAAAACTTAAAGTAGATCGTGATCAATGTCTACACTGCAAGAAGTCTAGACACTGGAAGGAGGACTGTCCAGAGCTTAAAACATGACCCTCAGGTACGCTTTGTATTTTTCCAATTATTGACATCTCATTAGCCTTAGATGCAAATAGTAGATGGATGTTAGATACTGACAGTCTCACTCATATTTACAATTCCATGCAGGAAATGAGGGTTAAACGAAGGCTGAATAAATGGGAGATCCAGCTTAGAGTTGACAATGGCGAGACATTGGATGTCAAGGCCATAGAAATTGTTGTTCTAGATCTCCCAAATGGATGTAAATTAGATTTGCATGACTGTTATTATGTTCCCTCACTTATCAGACGAATAATATCACTGCATATATTAAATAAAGAGGGATATAAAATAAACATTAAGGAAGAACTTATGTTTGTATGATAAAGAAAATTTATTGAAATGTGAATGTTCTTTATCAAACGGTCATTATGTTTTGGAAACATGTAGAGATGTCTTTAATATAAAGAAAAATACAAGTAGGAAGTCTGAACTAAAAAATATTGAATTATGGCATATGAGATTGGCTCATATAGGTGTTAGACGTCTATCCAAATTGGTGAATGATGGTTTGATTGAAAATCTTACCTTAGATCCTTATCCGATTTGTGAGTCATGTATCCAAGGAAAGATGACAAATACCTCATTTCAAGGTGTTGGACATTGTGCTGGAGATTTACTGGAGCTAATACACAGTGATGTGTGTGGTTCATTAAATCATGCCGCTCATGATGGTTCCACATACTTTGTGACTTTCACATATGACAAGTCTAGATATGGATATGTCTATCTGATGAAACATATGTCGGAAACATTTGACAAGTTCAAAATATTCTGAAACGAAGTAGAAAAACAAACCAGTAAATTTATCAAATGTCTTAGATCAGATCGAGGCGGTGAATACATGAGTGAAGAATTCAGAAATTATTTAAGGGAGAATGGAATTCTCGCCCAATATAGCCCACCAGGAACACCTCAACACAATGAAGTGTTTGAGCGTAGAAATCGTACTTTATTGGATATGGTACGATCTATGATGAGCTATATAGATCTTCCTTATTTCCTTTGGGGTTACGCTTTACAAACTGCTGCCTACATACTTAATAGGGTCCCATCAAAAGCTGTTTCTAAGACCCCCTATCAGATATGGTTCGGTAGAAATCCAAGTCGTAAGCATTTAAAGATTTGGGGTTGTCCTGTATACGTTAGAATTGCGCAGCGGGATAAACTAGCACCCAGAGGGTATAAATGTAGGTTCGTTGGATATCCTGATAATTCTATGGATATCAATTCTATGATTCCGAACAACGAAATGTATTTGTTGTTCGCTTTCAACTTTTCTTGAAAAGCAATTTTTGAGAGAAATTGGGAATTGTAGAGAGATTAAACTTGATGATTTTGATCCCAACATTAGGGAACCTGAGATGGAACCAGAGATCAAACTAGGTGAAGGATCTACAACATAAGTTCTACGTAAGTCGAATAGAATATCAAGGCCTCATGAGATATTATTTTTAACATCTGATGTGAGCCTTGATGTTTTCCTCTTGGAGGAAACTGATCCGACTATGTATAAGGAAGCGATATTGGATATCGATTCCGTAAAATGGTAGGAAGCCATGAAATCCGAAATGGATTCAATGCATGACAATCAAGTCTGGGACTTAGTTGAACTTCATGAAGGAGTTAAACCTATTGGCTGTAAATGGGTTTACAAAAGGAAACGAGGGCCCGATGGAAATATGGAAACCTTTAAGGTCCGACTGGTAGCGAAAAGTTACACTCAACGTCCTGGGATTGACTATGAGAAAACTTTTTCACCAGTAGCCATGCTAAAATCCATTAGGATTCTTTTAGTCATTGTTGCATATCACGATTATGAGATATGGCAGATGGATGTGAAAACCGCTTTCCTATATGGATTCATTGAAGAAGATATCTATATGGAACAACCAGAGGGTTTCATATCCAACGAGACTTCAAACTTGATTTGTAAGCTCCAAAAGTCTATTTATGGACTTAAACAGGCATCCCGAAGCTGGAATCGTCGTTTTGATGAGATAATTAGATTATTTGGATTCATAAAAAATGATGAAGAGCCATGTGTTTATTTGGATTAGAAATTTTATCACAGAATTTGGCGTTGTGCCTAGTATTGTGGATTCGATCCCATTATACTGTGATAATAACGGAGCCATCGCGCATGCTAAGGAGCCGAGGGCGCATTCCAAGTCTAAACACGTGGAAAGGAAATACCGCATAATTAGAGAGATAATTGAACAAAAAGACATAGTGGTCTTGAAGATTCAAGGACAAGACAACATAGCAGACTCGCTTACAAAGGTCTTACCTCCTAAGTTATTCGATAAACATGTGGAGGAGATTGGACTACGGTACCATCCAGATTGGCACTAAGCAAGTGGGAGTTTGATGGAGTGCCAATCCAAATTGTACATTTTATTATTTATTAATAAAATAACTACATTTTTCATTTCATACTCTGTTAATGGTATTGTCATTACGCGTATTAAATTGATGTATCGATATGCTAAGAATGACATCGACCTTAGAATAGTCTTGACACTAGGTGTAAACTATTCTTAAAGTAAATATTTATAGTCGTTGGTTTTGGAATACGGTCGACTTCCTATAACCTAGAAGACTAGCGCATGTCGTATATTGGAATTGGTGTTCCAATGGTTTAACGCGATGTACCATGAGTTTTGGAAACTCGTATAGACATGTGGGTATTCATTGGAGTGAATACTGAATGACTCACAGGTGATTCCTAATAGTTGGAAGTACACACCACTGTCAATAGGAATCTCATCGAGTCGAGTAGCATATGTAATCCTTTGACTATATGATAGCATTGATTTTGTGTGAGATCCTCCACACTTAGATGCCATGTATGTCAGAAACCTTCCATGGTCTGGCCTCTAGATGTTCATTGGGTGTGGACCGATGCATTCAGTAATCAAGTTCGAAGCAAGATAGGATCCGTCGGCCCATATGTGTACCATAAAGGGGTTTAGGTATCCATGTTAGTAAAGTCACGGTTCTTAAATCTTTGGCCAAAGTCGATCACCTAGGGTGGATCGTATCAGTTATGAAGAATCGTGGACATGTCGACATGAGATATGTGTCTTGGAAACTTGACGGTATATTCTATGTTTCCTAAGCACAACTCGGATAGCCTATGATGGAGGGATTGTTAAACATATGTGATGACCTCGACTTGTATAGTTCAGAAAGGTCGTTCGTGTTCTTCGCGAATTCGGAGGTGGCCGAATTGCGTACATTTTAGCTAGGCTTATATGACGAACGTGTCTGAACTTAGAGAGTCCCAATATGAAGTGTACTCGTTGAGCACTTGGGTAGCCGATTAATTTCTTATAAAAGATAATATTCGATATTATAATTATCAACTAAGATAATCAAGTGTTATTGGATAATATTGATTATTTACTTTGACCTAATTGGATTAACTGGATTAATTCAATAATTACACAAGGGTTTAATTGTAAAATCATAATTATCTCTACCATTTGAGGATATTATGGTAATTGTAAGTATGTAATAATAGGTGGTCTTGGCTTGATTTAATTGGATTAAATCAATGTGGAAAATATTTAACTAATCCATTTCCTAATCCTTGGCTTGATTTAATTGGATTAAATCTAAGTGGGAGACAATGGAGATTAGTCACACCTAATTATACATATTTGGAAAAAATAGATTAAGCCCACTTAAAAGTTGATTACAACTTTTATTAATTAAAAATTGCCTAAGTTTTCTTATAAATAGCAAGCTTTATGAAGGTTTTAATTACAAGTTCAAATACAAGCATAAGTGACCGGCGTAATCACACATGTATAACGCAAGCGCACGTATCGTTCAAGTAGTATAAAAAGTATCGATCCCACGAGGACTTAAAAACTTTTTGTTATTAATTTATGGGGCCAACTGATTACCAGTATCTAACAGGTTGTTTGATTGATTGATTTGAAATGACGATGATTCTAAATTTAAAACAAGTAAATAAAATTGCTTAAAAGTAGGTTGAGAAAAATCCAAATTTATAAAAACTATCCAGGGTTGTGATTAATTCCAATATTATTTAGAAGATGAAGTGGTTATCTTAAAGTTGGGTAATATATTGATTTATAACCTGGAACACTAAATTATGTGTAAGCCTCTGTCGATGGTCAGACACAAATACCCAGTTTAACCCAATTGAATCATATGTCTATGTCAACCAAATTACCTAGATTCATTAAGATTAAGTTCCAATTATGGCTACCCCCGCCCGACAGGTATATTCCTATCCTGTAAGGAAATCTATTAAAAGGGTTATCTATCCTCAAGAAGATCGTGGGTTATTGAGTCTAAGGTCTTAAACTTAAAATCCATATGTCTAGTTCATTTTAAGTTTACCTAATCAATTTTATTAATGGCCAATAATAAAAAGCATTAAGATTAAGACTCAATAAATAAATCTTTAAATTACCCAACCTATAATCTAATCCCTTATTAAACGGTTATATTGGATTTCATCACAACCCTAGATACTAACTCAGTTACAATACATAACTAGGGCTAGTAAAAACTTGAAAATAAAAGACATAAAGTAAAAAATGCGGTAAAGTAAATACTGAAAAGTAAATTACAATAAAATAAAATGCTAAGGTAAAAGGAATTACTTTTACTACTACTAATTTAGATATCTCCCATAAAATAATATATAAACTTGTGATTCTTTTTCCAACCAGCCATATAGGCGGTAACCTAATTAAGTCAAATTAAGTCCAACCAGCCTTAAAGGCGGAACCAAAATTAAATTACCAATCGACCAATCTGGCGGTATCCTATATTAGTCAGGTTTAAATCAGATTAAAATGAATTACCAACCGACCAATCTGGCGGTATCCTTTTTAAGTCAATATTTTAAATAGTGAATATATTATTATTAAGGGAGATTAATCTAAATAGTAACAGTAAAAGAATTACCTTTCACCCTAGCTGGGGGAGTTACCTCCTCATGGTAAATAATAAAAACTGTAAAAAGTAAAAGGTAAAAATTAAATTACTATATTAACAAAATGTAATTAAAATTAATTACAAAACTAAAAACTAAAAACTAAAAATTAAAAGAAAGTAGAGAGAGAAACTCTCTCTTTAGAAAGATTCTAAGAGAGAGAGTGGTGCAATGAATTCTGAAATCTCGAGCTCAATTTATAGGCCTCGGTAGGATCCAGCATCGCGACGCCAGGTCCTCAGAGTCGCGACGCCGGATTTGTCGACGTGGCACGCTCTGGTTCGCTGGTTTGAAGATTCTGGATAAGATGATAAGGTGACACGTGGCAGAGTGGTTGGGCTTCAATTATTGTGACACCTGGCGGCTTCTGATTGGTCGCTGAGATTCTTATCCGCCACGTGTCAGATAAGGATAGGATACTCAATTATGGATGCTGACGTGGCGGTGATGTGGCGACGACGTGGCGACACGTGGGAAAGACTGTCGGCACCATAGAATTGCGACACGTGTCGACACGTGTCACGCTGTGATTGGCTGATGCTGACGTGGCAAGTTGACTTGGTTGACCTTGTGACGTGGCAGATGACGTGGCCTGACACATGGCGAAGTTGACTTTTTGACCGATGACATGGCTGATGACGAGGCGACACGTGTCAACTCTGAGTGTCGGCAGCATATGATGATGACACGTGGCACGGCGCATGTTAGCAGGTCGGCTGTGATGGTGACACGTGGCACGGCGCATTTTAGCAAAGTCAAACTTTTCTCAGATTCTGATTTGTGGACCCGGCGCACGTTAGCACTGTTCGGCGCATTTTAGACGTCGCGACGCTGAACGCTTGGCGTCGCGACGCGCTTAAGACCAAAATAACCCTGTTGACGCATTTTTGTCCATTTTTGCCCCAAATTGCCTCCAATGCTTTCCAAACTTTATTTTATCTACAAAATAACACAAAACATATCAAAACGTTCACAAAACTCAAGAAACTATACAAAATATTAGTTTAAATGAGTGGGAAATAGTGATATAAATACCACTCATCACACCCCCAAACCTAACATTTTGCTAGTCCTCGAGCAAAACATAAAATAAAATTAAAATTAAAATTAAACTAAGCCACTTTCGTAGGGATCACGGTTGCATTTAGCATATGCAACAAGCCTTTAAACCCCTAGGTGTCCCTAGTGGACGAGTTGTAGTCTCGTGAGGGTTTACAACAATGATACCCACAAACATTTTTACAAAAGTAAACAGGTATTAAAACTAATGCACACAAAAGCAAAAAGACAAGCGAAAAGAGAATAAAGATGTTAATGACTAATCATGTGAAACTTCTACTCCAAGTTACTAGTTGTTTTGTTTTATTTTAAATTAATGAATAAGTAAATTCTCCGATTATTTTTACCATTCTTCATATACATGGCCAACAAAATATTAATCAATTTATTTTTGCCCACAACAGTCATAAGTGTAGTTGATAAGAGAGTAATATTTTTGTCCTAAAGTTCTATCAGATTTCACACCTTTTTGGAGCAATGGAATAATTTTTCATTTTTCTGATTTTTTCTTTGATTTTTCACTATTTTTTATTTATATACAATATCTTCCATCTATGTAACGAGTGTTGGGTCGGTGGCTCCCAAACCAGTTGGCTTTAGGGCACCAGGTGTTAAGACACCCCTACGGACTTAATTACCCATACTTCAGATATATATATTTTTTGCAGCATCTTTGATCCATGTAACGAGCTTTGGGCCAATGACTCCCAAACCAGTTGGTTTTAGGGCACTAGGTGTTAAAACACCCTTACAGACTTAGTAAAACCAGGATCTCAGACGTTTTTTTTTTTTTTTTTTTTTTTACTCCACTGCTTTTTGAGATGCTTCCTCCAATTAAACTAGAGCACTGAATATTACAAACTTTTCAATTTAGCTCATGTCTGTATGTTACTATATATGTTGATAATATCTGTCAACTGAGCATATGAAGATTCCTTTTAGTCAATTTTAAGGAGAATTCACAAATTAAATAATTTAAAAGGAAATAAACAAAAATTAACTTGTTTCGAAAATAGGCTTGAGATACGTCTCAGGAGTGGAAACTCCTTACTCAGCTATCTTTTACCAATTTCACCTTTTTGTCAAATTAAAAACACAAATATTTTTGTAATTTTTGAAATTTTTCAATTTTTTTGTATTTTTCGAAAAATTTTGGACTAAAAATAAAAATAACACACAAACTAAAAACAATGTACTGATCAACTAATTCCCTCCCCCAAACCTAAATGAGACATTGTCCCCAATGTCTTAAACAGTAAAAGGAGAGTTAAGAAGGTTGTACCTGGTTAGCTGAAAATCTACAGGAAATTAAAGGTTAAGATCCAGATTAATCCGACGCCTCTTACCACGATCGTCCTCGACCAATTTATCTTTGAAAGGATAGGGTCAACTTGTGGTTCATAGGCTATGAGTTGGTCTATTAGATCCGGAGCAGTTCTGGCAGTGAAGAGGAGTTCTTTCATAGGTTTTGACACGAACCCATTTCTCCGAGCATCATCAAGAAACACACAAAGAAAATCATAAAATCCATCAACATTAAACAGTCCAAGTGGTTTCTGGTGTATGTTTAGGTTCGCCCAAGATAGTACAATAAAAATTTCCTCCAATGTGCCCAAGCCACCTGGCAAAGCAATAAAAGCATCAGCACGGTTAATCATTTCTACCAGTCGTTCAGACATACCTGGCACGATCAATTCCTCTCTGTTTGATGATCCAATAAGATTTGCCTCTGCCAAGGGTTTTGGGATGATTCCCAAAACATGACTGCCTCCTTCCTGTACAGCCTTTGAAACGATCCCCATAAGTCCAAGATTTCCTCCGCCATATATTAAGTGCATATTCCTTGCAGCTAAGACTCGACCCAATTCCTGTGCTGCTTCTATGTATTGTGGCTTAGTACCAACACTACTACCGCAAAACACGCAGATGTTTTCAACTCGTCTTCTTGAAGTGGCTTCCATTTTTTTTTTGTATTTCTTTTTCAACTCTGGATGCCTTCAAAAGTGCAATGACGGGCTGAATTTATAGTACCTGAAAAAAGGGTGAGTAATAATAGCACTAGTATCTTCCAAAGGACGATTAGTAACAAAATAGTAAAATAGATCGTGATATGGTCAAAAAGGTCTGGATCCTATCTAAGAAAATAAAAGAAAACAACAAAACAAATCACAATTATTAAGAAAAGACAAAAAGATATAATATTTACAAGAAAAGTAACGGCTTGATTGACGTCTATGCGTCAGGGATAAGTTTCCCATCCAATTTTCTTATAAATTGGCAAACAGGGTCTTTTTGAGTCAGATTCCCGAGACTTAACAGTTGTCTTTCCTTTTGGAATTGTGTATGTAATTTGCGAATGGCTATGTGAACATATCCACTGGGATGCATCTCAAGAGTTAAAGATATATCATCTAAAGACTCCTTACTCAAGCCATCCCTAATGAAGTTAATTTTGTCTTCGCGATTATCAGACACCATTCCTAAAGAACGACAACGAGTGTTGCAATTAAATCGTGCACATTTGAAACAAACACCCATTTGCTTAGCTCTACGTTTCTTTGCATATGTGCTTCTTCCTAAACCAGGCATATGTGAAATAAAAGAGTCAGAAGACTCACCTGCCAATCGGACTCGTGTGCTTCAATTACCCAACGAATATCATTAGGAATACCATGGATTGTCAATAACCTCATCCGTTCCAAGCGAGCTTTGTAGACTTTCATCAGAGATTTTTGAGGGAGAGAAGGAAATTGCTTGTGAAGATTTGCGAGAGCTTCTTCCATATTGAAATGACTAATCCTGCAAAAATTAAACACACAAAAATAAAACACACCAAATCACAATATATACACAAATTGCATGGGTTGCCTCCCTGCGAGCGCTAAGTTTAAAGTCGTCAGCCAGACTTGGCTTCTCGAACGTTAAGCTGGATCTGAAAGTGTAACACTTTCTTTTTATCGCTCAAATGATTCTCCCCAGTAGTGCTTGACACGCTTGTTTTTAACCTTGAAAGTTTTGTTAGCGTCAGGATCATGTATCTCAACGGCTCTATTTGGTAAAACTTTGGTGATCACAAATGGACCTGACCACCGTGATTTTGGCTTCCATGGAAGAATTTCACCCTTGATTTGTTTAACAGTACCTTCTGCCCTGGTTCCAGTTGTATGCGCACTAACTTCTCATCATGTCTTTTCTTGCCATTTTCTTTGTACAATTTGGCATCTTCAAAAGGCTGATTGTGAAATTCCTCCAATTCATTGAGCTGGTGGAACTTTTTCTCTTCTATTGCTTGTAGTGCAAGAATTGGCTCCTTCAGTACAAAAGATGCTTTATCTTTAGACTCTACAGGCAATTGACATGTTTTAAGTTTATCAGTAGAACTTTGCATTGCATTGGAGTTCTGAATGGTACTGTGTATCACATCGAGTTTGAAACATTCCTCCTTCTTTTCATCATCTGGGAAATTCATGGCCTTGAAAACATTGAATGTTACTTCTTGGTCCTGTACCCTCATGGTTAGTTCTCCTTTTTGTACATCAATAATGGTTCGACCTGTAGCCAAGAATGGTCTCCCAAGGATGATTGGCACGTCTGCGTCTTCCTCCATATCAAGGACAATAAAATATGCTGGAAAAATGAATTTGTCAACCTTGACCAGCACATCCTCAACTACGCCTCTCGGAAATACGAGCGTTCTATCAGCAAGTTGCAGTGAGACTGAAGTTGGCATTGTTTCTCCAATCTGTAATTTCCTGAAAATAGAAAAAGGCATCAAGTTAACACTCACACCTAAATCACACAAAGCCTTACCAAAGTTATATTCTCCTATGACGCAAGGAACAGTGAAACTGCCAGGATCTTTCAACTTCGGGGAAGTTTCCTCTGAATGATAGCACTGCATCCTTCTGTTAATGCTACTGTCTCGTAATCTCCCAATCTCCGTTTTCGTGAAAGAATATCTTTCATGAATTTTGCATAGGTGGGCATTTGTTCCAATGCTTCTGCAAATGGAATGTTGATATGCAGCTTTTTGAAGATCTCCAGGAACCGAGAAAACTTCTTGTCCAATTTGTTCTTCTGAAGACGTTGAGGAAAAGGTGGAGGTGAAGTGATCTGTTCTTTTTCCTTTGCTTCTTTTTCCTCCATCTGTTGCTTTGTTTCTTTTGGAACTTCCTCAGCAGCTGTTTTGACTCCAACATCTTTGTTAATTTCAGTACCGCTTTTTAACATGATGGCATGACATTGCTCCTTCCCCATGTTTCTTGGATTTGGCTCTGTGTTGCTAGGAACGGTACCTGGCGGTCTGTAACTCTGAGCATTGGCTAGTTGTCCGATTTGATTCTCTAGTGCTTTGATAGAGGCTGAATGGCTTTGAAATAAAGTGTCATATCTTGCTGCTTGAGAGTCGTGTTTTGCTTCCATCTTTTTCAAGTAGGTCAACACTTCTGTTATTCCTGATTCATTTGCTTGCTCCTGGCTTTTGTTCTGTTGCTGGAATTCAGGTGGATAGTTCTGCTGTTGGCCTGAATTTTTTCTCCATGAAAAATTGGGATGATTCCTCCACCCTGGGTTGTAGGTGTTGGAATATGGATTGTTCCCCTGTCTGTTGAAATTGTTGACATAATTCACCGTTTGTTCAAGTTGGTTTGACTCTGGTGCTCCTCCATATGGTGGACTTGTGGATCCAGTGATGTTCACAACTTGCGTGCTAAGTGTTTCTAGACATTTGCATATCTGATCCAGCCTGGTATTCACTGCTGTGTTTGCTCCAACTTCATAAATTCCAACAATTCTTTGGATCATGCTCCTTTCTGTTGGCCACAAGGAATTGTTGTTGGCCATTTCTTCGATTAGGTCCCAGGCTTGATCTTCTCCTTTTGCCATTAAAGCTCCTCCAGCAGCAGCATCGATTGTGGTTCTCATTATTCCAGAAAGCCCATTATAGAATGTTTGGACTTGAAGCCATTTTGGAATCTCATGGTGAGGACATTTTCGGAGTAAATCTTTATACCTTTCCCAAGCTTCGCAGAGGGATTCTGAATCTTGTTGTACAAAGGATGTGATGTCATTCCTCAGCTTTCCGGTTCTGGCTGGTGGAAAGTACTTTGCAAGAAATTTGGTGGCTAAAGTGTTCCATGTTGTGATGGAACCTGCTGGTAGTGAATGTAGCCAAGCTTTAGCTTTGTCCTTCAGGGAATATGGAAAAAAACTCGCAGTCTCATTGCTTCTTCTGATGCTCTGTTGTAGTTAAAAGTGCCGCAAACTTCCAGGAAGTTGCTGATGTGGGAATTAGGATCTTCAGTTGCATTCCCCCCGAACTGAACTGACTGCTGAATCATCTGAAAGCATGTTTTGATGTCACACGCATTTGCTGGTAAGGGAGGAAGTACAATACAGGAAATGAGTCTGTCAACCACCGGAATGGTTCTGTCTCGAATGGGAATTGGTGGTGCAACGTTCAAAGGTTCAGGTTCCATGTTGACTAAAGATTCTTGGCCTTTTCGCCTTTCCCTTCTCAACTGTCTGATGGTTCTTTCAATTTCTGGGTCAAGCGGTCGGTGTTCAAAGCTTCTGGTTCGTCTCATGAAGTTTCTGAGAACCTGAAACACAAGAAAACAAAAACAATAAGTAAAAAGAAATTAGATACAAGTAACGTATCTAACCCCTAAACTAATAGTAAAAGATAAATAAGTCCCCGGCAACGGCGCCAAAAACTTGACCGGGTAATCACACACGTATAACGCAAGCGCACGTATCGTTCAAGTAGTATAAAAAGTATCGATCCCACGAGGACTTAAAACCTTTTTGTTATTAATTTATGGGGCCAACTGATTACCAGTATCTAACAGGTTGTTTGATTGATTGATTTGAAATGACGATGATTCTAAATTTAAAACAAGTAAATAAAATTGCTTAAAAGTAGGTTTAGAAAAATCCAAATTTAAAAAACTATCCAGGGTTGTGATTAATTCCAATATTATTTAGAAGATGAAGTGGTTATCTTAAAGTTGGGTAATATATTGATTTATTAACCTGGAACACTAAATTATGTGTAAGCCTCTGTCGATGGTCAGACACAAATACCCAGTTTAACCCAATTGAATCATATGTCTATGTCAACCAAATTACCTAGATTCATTAAGATTAAGTTCCAATTATGGCTACCCCCGCCCGACAGGTATATTCCTATCCTGTAAGGAAATCTATTAAAAGGGTTATCTATCCTCAAGGAAGATCGTGGGTTATTGAGTCTAAGGTCTTAAACTTAAAATCCCTATGTCTAGTTCATTTTAAGTTTACCTAATCAATTTTATTAATGGCCAGTTAATAAAAAGCATTAAGATTAAGACTCAATAAATAAATCTTTAAATTACCCAACCTATAATCTAACCCCTTATAAACCGGTTATATTGGATTTCATCACAACCCTAGATACTAACTTAGTTACAATACATAACTAGGGCTAGTAAAAACTTGAAAATAAAATACATAAAGTAAAAATGCGGTAAAGTAAATACTGAAAAGTAAATTACAATAAAATAAAATGCTAAGGTAAAAGGAATTACTTTTACTACTACTAATTTAGATATCTCCCATAAAATAATATATAAACTTGTGATTCTTTTTCCAACCAGCCATATAGGCGGTAACCTGATTAAGTCAAATTAAGTCCAACCAGCCATAAAGGCGGAACCAAAATTAATTACCAACCGACCAATCTGGCGGTATCCTATATTAGTCAGGTTTAAATCAGATTAAAATGAATTACCAACCGAGCAATCTGGCGGTATCCTTTTTAAGTCAATATTTTAAATAGTGAATATATTATTATTAAGGGAGATTAATCTAAATAGTAACAGTAAAAGAATTACCTTTCACCCTAGCTGGGGGAGTTACCTCCTCATGGTAAATAATAAAAACTTTAAAAAGTAAAAAGTAAAAATTAAATTACTATATTAACAAAATGTAATTAAAATTAATTACAAAACTAAAAACTAAAAAACTAAAAATTAAAAGAAAGTAGAGAGAGAAACTCTCTCTTTAGAAAGATTCTAAGAGAGAGAGTGGTGCAATGAATTCTGAAATCTCGAGCTCAATTTATAGGCCTCGGTAGGATCCAGCGTCGCGACGCCAGGTCCTCAGCGTCGCGACGCCGGATTTGTCGACGTGGCACGCTCTGGTTCGCTGGTTTGAAGATTCTGGATAAGATGATAAGGTGACACGTGGCAGAGTGGTTGGGCTTCAATTATTGTGACACGTGGTGGCTTCTGATTGGTCGCTGAGATTCTTATCCGCCACGTGTCAGATAAGGATATGATACTCAATTATTGATGCTGACGTGGCGGTGACGTGGCAACGACGTGGCGACACGTGGGAAAGAGACTGTCGGCACCATAGAATTGCGACACGTGTCAACACATGTCACGCTGTGATTGGCTGATGCTGACGTGGCAAGTTGACTTGGTTGACCTTGTGACGTGGCGGATGACGTGGCATGACACATGGCGAAGTTGACTTTTTGACCGATGACATGGCTGATGACGAGGCGACACGTGTCAACTCTGAGTGTCGGCAGCATATGATGATGACACGTGGCACGGCGCATGTTAGCAGGTCGGCTGTGATGGTGACACGTGGCACGGCGCATTTTAGCAAAGTCAAACTTTTCTCAGATTCTGATTTGTGGACCCGGCGCACGTTAGCACTGTTCGGCGCATTTTAGACGTCGCGATGCTGAACGCTTGGCGTCGCGACGCGCTTAAGACCAAAATAACCCTGTTGACGCATTTTTGTCCGTTTTTGCCCCAAATTGCCTCCAATGCTTTCCAAACTTTATTTTATCTACAAAATAACACAAAACATATCAAAACGTTCACAAAACTCAAGAAACTATACAAAATATTAGTTTAAATGAGTGGGAAATAGTGATATAAATACCACTCATCAATAAGCAAATTCTTGAGAGATTAGCCTAAGTTAGAGAAGTGTTTAGAGAAGTTTGTGAGGTCACTACAACATTTCATCTAGGAGAAATCAAGATTGGATCTTGAAGTGAAGCTTGGAAGCATTGAAAACAAGATTGGGTCTTGGATTCAAGCTTGCACACCTTGGAGGTTCTCCAACAATTTCAACAAATGAGAAGTAGATTAGATCTTGCATCAAGCTTACTAGGTAATGTTTGATCCGCTCCAAAGCTATGTTTATTTGTGTATTAGGTGCATGATAACATAGCTTAATGTTGAATAAGGCTAATCAATTGTGTTATGATACTTTAGAAGTATAAACACAACATACTTGTAATTAGGTCAAAATGTTCATGTTGGACATGGAACAATTAATAAGAGTTTGGAACTCTAAATTAAAGCTTAGAGCTATGGCTACCATTCTAGATTCACTTGACCACCTTTGGGTGGACTAGAATTGTTCACGGGACATTTCGTAATTGGGATTCTAAAATGGTTTGTGTAATGGATTCCAAATTTACGCTAATGCATATTTAGAATAAATTTATGTTTATAGAAAAATATTTGATATTTTAAAAAACTAGATTTTTATTCTATAACATGTGTTTATGTTGGTTTTGAAATTAAAAATTAATTTTGGGTGTTTTTGAAGTGTTTAGGGAAGACCAGAAGCAATTAGGGTCAGCTCTCTGGAATCCAGTGCCGCGCGCACTGTAGCACGCATTGTACACGCGCGCAGTGCGCGCGCATTGTAGCTCGTGTAGCGCACCCGCGTGGCGTCCTTCGCGCGCACTGAATTTGTTTTCCTTCGTTCGGGAGCTTCCGGACTCCGTTTTAGTCCCGATTTTTTCCTATACACTCATAATGGAATATAGTATTTCATCAAATTATTTAAAATTACACCCATACTTTATATACATGAGTTATACCTATTTCCGCTGCCCGGGGCACCGATCTGACCCTAGGGGTTCCACAACTGCCCCAACATCTAGTTCTTTGCTAATGTAGGTGATACGTCTCTCATCCTCGCTTCCCAGGTTTACTTCGTCCAATACATCTGTAGACAACAGAAATCGGCGACGCTGTTCTAGGCTCGCGGCCTAGATTGGGAAGTACGAAATAACATGGAGTCGCCACCCGGTGTGAACCGGGACAAAGATTTAAGGCCGCACTCACCCCTCGCAATGGAAGACCTCAAACCGTTGGGTTCGGAATGGTCCCTTACTTATGTCACTTGTGATGATATGATTTGTGCAATAAACTAACTGAATCTATTCAACATTCATGCTCAAGAGTACTTAGATCTAACATGCTTTCATCCAAATAACTCCACGCAATATAACACAACGAGCATATTGAACCATAAAACCAAAGTAAACAAATAACTAATTAAACATAAACATAAACTAAACGAAACATCATGCATAAAGAATGAAGAAACAACATGCCTAAAAACACAATCATGCTTTGAAAATTAAATAACAAGACTAAATTAAATCATGCTTAAAATAATAAATAAACGGCCTTGAACTATGACATGCTCAAATACAAATTTGGATGAGACGAGATACGTGTATCTTAAGTGGTACGTGGCGTTGTATCCCGAGTGCAGACCATACTACCGTCCATTCTGAATCGGCTACAGAATTTACGTCCGGGTTTCCATCCGATATACCACAAAAGGGAACACCTATCCCGCTCATCCAACAATCACATCATGCTTCAAACGACTCTCATGCAATAATATTTTAAAATAATAAAATAAAACGAAAGATGATAAGTAAAAAGGTGCCCTCAGGTCTAACCTCTTTTGTCGTTCCTCGAAAGCGCGTTACACGGCCGTCGGAAGGATTGATACTCCGCAACTTTTCTGGTTCACTAATCCACGATTTTCCTCGCGGTTTCACTGCTCGGGCTGCTGTTTTCACTCCATTTCGCTGCTGTTTTTATTGTATTTTCTGGTCAATATTTTTTGATAATTAGGGGACTGTTTTGTGTTTTTTGGACTGGTTGGGGGCTGCGATTTTTGTCACTGTTTTGGGCTGTTTGTCGGTAGTTTGGGGGCTGTTTTCAAGGCAGTCTGTGTATGTTCGTGGCAGTGTGTGAGGGTCCAAATCAATGTGTGGAGTGCATGGTTCATATGTATGAATCGGTGTGGGGTCAAATGGGCAAAGGGGAGTGTGGCGTGAGTGGGCAGTGCGTGGTCTGCCAGGTGCGTTGAGTGTGTGCTGTTTCGTGAGGGGCGTGTGTGTGTCTTGGTAAGTGACGTGTGTGCGTTGTGGTGGTGTTTTGGTTCACGTGGGTTGCTGGCTGTTGAAGTGTTTGTGAGGGGCTGTTTCACGTGAATCTGAGGGGTTGTGAGTAAAGTGTCGTGGCTTTGGGCTGTGTGTACCGTGTGAAGTCTGTCTTTGTGGAGTGTATTGGCTGTGCTTGTTGAACGTGGGCGTTGAGTGAGAGAGGGAAAGGTTTATGGCTTTTTGTTTGTTTTATGTGCGGCTAGTTTATGGAGAGAAGAAGACAGCAGGGAGAGAGTGGCGAGAAGGCTAGGGTTGCGTAAGGTGTCCAGAGAGAAGATGGAGTTGGTGGTGATTGTAGAGGGTTGCCAAAAAGAGAGTGTAGAGTGAAGGTTAGAGCCGAGAGAGAAACCCATTTTTGGTTTTTTTGGTTGCTGTTGTTCATGGTTTTTGAAGGAGAAGAAGAAAGGAGATCCCTAGGGTTGATGTGTTTTTTTTTATGATTGACCATGTTGACGCCGTGTGTGTTCTTGTGGCTGAAGGTCTGGTTCTTGAAGATTGGCTGGGCTGGTGAGGCTTATGGCTGCTAGGTCAGGGAGCAGTCGTCGTTGTTAGTTTATGTGAGTGGGTTCTTTGTGAGGGCAATTACGTGGGCTGGTGGACAGGGAGGCAGGTGTGCTGTTGTTTGAGGGTTTCATGGTGGGTGGCTGTTTAAGGATTTCATGGCTGCTTGGTGAGGTGAGGGCAGTTGTGCGTGTAGTGAGGGAGAAGGGAGTGACTTAGGGTTTATTTTCTGTTAATGCCGTGTGGGGAAGAGAAAGGCTGTGCGTGTAGCTAGGGTTTATTTTGTTTGGGTTTTGTTTTGGGCACTGCCGAGTGAGAGAGGTCTCAGGGTTGCATTTTTGAGTTATTTTTATAGTGAGAGGGTATTAGGGTTTGTGCATGGTTTTTTGAATAAGGAAAGAAATCAAGTTAATTGGGGAATTTATTTAATTTTAATTACTTTTTAATTCAATTTAATTTGTGACATGTATTTTAAATGTTTTAATTATTTAATTTGTGAGATGTGATTTAATGGGTTTGGTGTGTTTTAAAATAGAGGTCCAACAAGCGAACCCGAAGCGAAACAAGCGAGTTAAATCCGACCAAAATACCAATTTCCAACTTTGCCCTTCCGACGTCCGTTTCCCGCGGCTTTCACAATCAAAGAGGTAGTGTCTCCATACGAGACTCATCATCGGGACTTATATGTAAAAATGCAGTGCCTACAGTCGCCCCCACTTTGATGGGACTTGTGTAATGTGTAACAGTGACAATCCTATCAAAGTTATGCAATGCATTTTTACTTACCTGGCTCGCCAGCTACCACCTGACTCGCCTGTTGCCTCGAACTGAGGTGATGATGCAGTGGACCTCGATCCTGGGACGCATCCCAATAACTGCAACCGACAACGGGGGCCTCGACCCTGGGACGCATCCCAATACCGCTGACAATGTGGGCCTCGACCCTGGGACGCATCCCAAAAACCAAAGATGCAGTGGGCCTCGACCTGGGACGCATCCCAATAACTGCAACCGACAATGGGGGCCTCAACCCTGGGACGCATCCCAATACCGCTGACAATGTGGGCCTCGACCCTGGGACGCATCCCAAAAACCAAAGATGCAGTGGGCCTCGACCCTGGGACGCATCCCAATAACTGCAACCGACAACGGGGGCCTAGATCCTGGGACGCATCCCAATACCGCTGACAAAATATGGGCATCGACCCTGGGACGCATCCCGAAAATGATGATGTAGTGGGCACCTCGACCCTGGGCACCTCGACCCGAAACTACAACCGACAACGGGGGCACCTCGACCCTGGGCACCTCGACCCAACACCGCTGACAATAGGGACCTCGCCCTCGAACTGATGATGTAGTGGGCACCTCGACCCGGAACTACAACCGACAACAGCGGCACCTCGACCCAACACCGCTGACAATAGGGACATCGCCCTCGAACTGATGATGTAGTGGGTCCTCGACCCTGGGACGCATCCCCAAAACTGCTGATGGTGATGTGTCTCCATACTCGGAGTGCCATACTCGGCGAAACTGATCTAATGTCTCCATACTCGGCAAAACTGAAACTGATGTCTCCATACCCGGAGTGTCATACCTGGAAAAACTGATACTGATGATGATGTGGGCCTCGCCCCCAGAGTGCCATACCCGGCCAAACTGATGCTGATGCTGATCTTCCATTCTCAGAGTGCCATTCTCGGCGTGCTCATTCTCGAGCTGTCCATTCCTGGACTATATCTCCATTCTCGGAGTGCCATTCCCGGCGTGCCATCCTCGGCGTGCTCATTCTTGAGCTGTCCATTCCTGAACTATATCTCCATTCTCGGAGTGCCGTTCCCGGCGTGCCATTCTCGGCGTGCTCATTCTTGAGCTGTCCATTCCCGGACTATATCTCCATTCTCGGAGTGCCATTCCCGGCGTGCCATTCTCGGCGTGCTCATTCTCGAGCTGTCCATTCCCGGACTATATCTCCATTATCTCCACTCTCTGAGTGCCATTCCCGGCATGCCATTTTCGACGTGCTCATTCTCGAGCTGTCCATTCCCGGACTATATTTCCATTCTCGGAGTGCCATTCCCGGCAGAACTGATCTGATGTGATGTGGGCCTCGCCCCCAGAATGCCATACCCGGTAGAAACTGATCTGATGCTATATGGGTCTCGCCCCCAGAATGCTATATCTGGCAGAACTGATCTGATGTCTTCATACTCGGAGTGCCGTACTTGGCTGATCTGATATCTCCATACCCGGAGTGCCGTACCTGGCAAACTGATCTGATGTCTCCATACCCGGAGTGCCGTACCTGGAAAACTGATCTGATAATGATGTGGGCCTCCCCCCCAGACTGATACTGATGATGTGGGCCTCGCCCCCATACTGACGCTGATGTGGGCTTCGCCCTCCGAACTGATATTGATGTGGGCCTCGCCCCAAACTGATACTGATGTGGGCCTCGCCCCAGATTGATACTAATGTGGGCCTTGCCCTTAGACTGATACTGATGTGGGCCTCGCCTCCAGACTGATACTGATGTGGGCCTCGCCCCCAGACTGACACTGATATGGGCCTCGCCCTCCGAACTGATACTGATGTGGGCCTTGCCCCAAACTGATACTGATGTGGGCCTTGCCCCAAATTGATACTGATGTGGGCCTCGCCCTCAACTGATACTGATGTGGGCCTCGCCCCAAAACTGATACTGATGTGGGCCTCGCCCCAAGACTTGTACTGATGTGGCCTCGCCCCCAGACTGATACTGATGTGGGCCTCGCCCCCAGAATGACGATGATATGGGCCTCGCCCTCCGAACTGATACTGATGTGGGCCTTGCCCCAAACTGATACTGATGTGGGCCTTGCCCCAGATTAATACTGATGTGGGCCTCGCCCTCAACTGATACTGATGTGGGCCTCGCCCCAAAACTGATACTGATGTGGGCCTCGCCCCAAGACTTGTACTGATGTGGGCCTCGCCCCAAACTGATATGGGCTTCGCCCCAAACTGATACCTATGCGGGCCTCGCCCCAAACTGATATGGGCCTTGCCCCAAACTGACACTAATGTGGGCCTCGCCACAAACTGATGCTGACGTGGGCCTCGCCCCCAGACTGAAACTGATGCTAATATGGGCCTCGCCCTCATAGTGCCATACGCGGCAAGACCGATTCTGATTTAACGTGGGCCTCGCCCTCAGAGTGCCATACCCGGCAAGACTGATACTGATAATAATGTGGGCCTCGCCCCCAGATTGCCATACCCGGCAAGACTGATATTGAACCAATGTGGGCCTCGCCCCCAGAATGTCATACCCAACAGAACTAATACTGAACCGATGTGGGCCTCGCCCCCAGAATGCCATACCCGGCAAGCCTGCTATTGATGCTGATGATAATGTGGGCCTCGCCCCCAGAGTGCCATACCCGGCAAAACTGATGCTGATAATAATGTGGGCCTTGCCCCCAGAATGATGTGGGCCTCGCCCCAAACTGATACTGATATGGGCCTCGCCCCTGGGACTCATCCCCAAGACTGAAACTGATATGGGCCTGAACCCTGGGACTCATCCCCAAAACTGATTCATTTCTGAAACTGACTGTACTGTTGCTGCTTCTGATTGGCTTGTCTTTGCCGCTTTTCTTTTTCTTCTTCAAAACCTGTGAATACAAAACGAAACAAACACAAAAAGAATGCAGAATATGTTACATGTATGCATGCATGCATGAATGAATTTCTTATTCTGTTGGGTTAGGTCTTCCGCCAGTTCTCCAAGTGATTGCTCAGTCTTCTCTATAGTCTCATGGCTCAATTTCTTGTTATTGTTCTTATTCACGGGGTGGTAGACTGGTCGCTCCCAGTCTTAATTTAGCTTTCTGTTGTCCGCTGTTTGCACTTGGTCAAGATGAACCACATGGTGGGGCCTTCTATATCATCATAGCATATGCTACGAAATAGTCCCAATAGTTATACTTATTACTGTCCTCAAGGAATGCCCAGTAATGAAACCAGAGAACATTCAAAACACTCAATGCAACTCAAATCTGAGTTTTTGAATAAATGATCTATGCCAGTCTCAAAGTGTGTGTGTGCAAAGGTTCCTTTGCAGCTTGATCCTTAAGTAAGCTAACTCAATGATTTCGTTTCAAAAACTAGGATCGATGGGTCAAACCAACCTAGATGTCTCAGTTATGCCTGCAGTTGCTTTTCTGTGCTCAATGTGGTATGGTTTTCTTTCTATTTTGTCTCTTTCTCTCTTTTTTTTTTTTTTTGAACTTCTTTTTTTCTTTTCTTTTTTTTTTCCTTTCTCTTTTTTCAACACACCTACCCTTTAAGGTAGCATTTCTCCTCATGGTGGTCCTAATACTCGCCCATGGGTAGCTTCACGCTTATCAGTTATAGGTGGTTCAAAATTTTTTCCTTTGAGACTTTTCTTTTATTTTCAACCATACCATACATCATAACATAAGCAAATCAAAATAGACATCTAAGCAAACGGTCATTCACCGACCCACAATTTCTTCGACTAGTCACTTTGCTAACTACTCAGGTTTTTACTGCTAAGAACCATAATCAAGTGCTTACGAGTCTAACATAGATCAATTAATCAAAGCATCAGATAAAAGCACGTCAAGGGTTTATCGTTTCTATAGTTTCACTCTAAAGCAATCAATTTCATCATCGGACTTATGCCTAACTATTAAGGACTAAGAACACAATTTTTTTTTCTTTTCTTTTTTTTTTTTTTCCTTTTTTTTCCTTTTTCTTTTCTCTCTTTTTTTCTCTTTTTTTCTTTTTTTTTTGAAGGCCCCCCCAATGGTCTTTCTATCCTTGCCGTAAGGTTTTCTGTTTCTCGATTTCCTTTTCCCCTATCCATGTTTGCTAAACTCCTCTTGACAAACCCTTTTTTTTTCTCTAATCCAACGGATATCTATGATGGCTTTTAAGACACGGGGTTAACATGATGCGTGTATGCATGAGATGCATGCGACATATGAGATATAATATGCATGTGGTTATCAAAAGCATAAAGGGGCAACTTCTATAAGATATACAACTATCGTTCTCATGCGGGTTTATAACAATGCCTTTGATTGAACTCCCTCAACCCACTATAGAAACGGTCAACTAATGCACAAATTATACACATCACAAGACATGATTTCGGGGCCGATTCTCTATCCCCAGTGGAGTCGCCAGACTGTAGACAACAAAAATCGGTGACGCTATTCTAGGCTCGCGGCCTAGATTGGGAAGTACGAAATAACATGGAGTCGCCACCCGGTGTGAACCGGGATAAAGATTTAAGGCCGCACTCACCCCTCGCAAGGGAAGACCTCAAACCGTTGGGTTCGGAATGGTCCCTTACTTATGTCACTTGTGATGATATGATTTGTGCAATAAACTAACCGAATCTATTCAACATTCATGCTCAAGAGTACTTAGATCTAACATGCTTTCATCCAAATAACTCCACGCAATATAACACAACGAGCATATTGAACCATTAAACCAAAGTAAACAAATAACTAATTAAACATAAACATAAACTAAACGAAACATCATGCATAAAGAATGAAGAAAAGAAAACATGCCTAAATAACACAATCATGCTTTGAAAATTAAATAACAAGACTAAATTAAATCATGCTTAAAATAATAAATAAACGGCCTAGAACTATGACATGCTCAAATACAAATTTGGATGAGACGAGATACGTGTATCTTAAGTGGTACGTGGCGTTGTATCCCGAGTGGAGACCATACTACCGTCCATTCGGAATCGGCTACAGAATTTACGTCCGGGTTTCCATCCGATATACCACAAAAGGGAACACCTATCCCGCTCATCCAACAATCACATCATGCTTCAAACGACTCTCATGCAATAATATTTTAAAATAAATAAAATAAAACGAAAGATGATAAGTAAAAAGGTGCCCTCATGTCTAACCTCTTTTGTCGTTCCTCGAAAGCGCGTTACACGGCCGTCGGAAGGATTGATACTCCGCAACTTTTCTGGTTCACTAATCCAACGATTTTCCTCGCGGTTTCACTGCTCGGGCTGCTGTTTTCACTCCATTTCACTGCTGTTTTTATTGTATTTTCTGGTCACTATTTTTTGATAATTATGGGACTGTTTTGCGTTTTTTGGACTGGTTGGGGGCTGCGATTTTTGTCACTGTTTTGGGCTGTTTGTCGGTAGTTTGGGGGCTGTTTTCAAGGCAGTCTGTGTATGTTCGTGGCAGTGTGTGAGAGTCCAAATCAATGTGTGGAGTGCATGGTTTATATGTATGAATCGGTGTGGGGTCAAAGGGGCAAAGGGGAGTGTGGCGTGAGTGGGCAGTGCGTGGTCTGCCAGGTGCGTTGAGTGTGTGCTGTTTCGTGAGGTGCGTGTGTGTATCTTGGTAAGTGACGTGTGTGCGTTGTGGTGGTGTTTTGGTTCACGTGGGTTGCTGGCTGTTGAAGTGTTTGTGAGTGGCTGTTTCACGTGAATCTGAGGGGTTGTGAGTAAAGTGTCGTGGCTTTGGGCTGTGTGTGCCGTGTGAAGTCTGTCTTTGTGGATGTGTATTGGCTGTGCTGTTGAACGTGGGCGTTGAGTGAGAGAGGGAAAAGTTTAGGGCTTTTTGTTTGTTTTATGTGCGGCTAGTTTATGGAGAGAAGAAGACAGCAGAAAGAGAGTGGCGAGAAGGCTAGGGTTGCGTAAGGTGTCCAGAGAGAAGATGGAGTTGGTGGTGATTGTAGAGGGTTGCCAAAAAGAGAGTGTAGAGTGAAGGTTAGAGCCGAGAGAGAGAGAAACCCATTTTTGGTTTTTTGGTTGCTGTTGTTCATGGTTTTTGAAGGAGAGAAGAAAGGAGATCCCTAGGGTTGATGTGTTTTTTTTGTGATTGACCATGTTGACGCCGTGTGTGTTCTTGTGGCTGAAGGTCTGGTTCGTGAAGATTGGCTGGCTGGGCTGGTGAGGCTTATGACTGCTAGGTCAGGGAGCTGTCGTCGTTGTTAGTTTATGTGAGTGGGTTCTTTGTGAGGGCAATTACGTGGGCTGGTGGACAGGGGGGCAGGTGTGCTGTTGTTTGAGGGTTTCATGGTGGGTGGCTGTTTAAGGATTTCATGGCTGCTTGGTGAGGTGAGGGCAGTTGTGCGTGTAGTGAGGGAGAAGGGAGTGACTTAGGGTTTATTTTCTGTTAATGCCGTGTGGGGAAGAGAAAGGATGTGCGTTGTAGCTAGGGTTTATTTTGTTTGGGTTTTGTTTTGGGCACTGCCGAGTGAGAGAGGTCTCAGGGTTGCATTTTTGAGTATTTTTATAGTGAGAGGGTATTAGGGTTTGTGCATGGTTTTTTGAATAAGGAAAGAAATCAAGTTAATTGGGGAATTTATTTAATTTTAATTACTTTTAATTCAATTTAATTTGTGACATGTATTTTAAATGTTTTAATTATTTAATTTGTGAGATGTGATTTAATGGGTTTGGTGTGTTTTAAAATAGAGGTCCAACAAGCGAACCCGAAGCGAAACAAGCGAGTTAAATCCGACCAAAATACCAATTTCCAACTTTGCCCTTCCGACGTCCGTTTCCCGCGGCTTTCACAATCAAAGAGGTAGTGTCTCCATACGAGACTCATCATCGGGACTTATATGTAAAAATGCAGTGCCTACAACATCCTGCAACCTTGTGATGCTCGCCTATGTTTCCCGTTCAGAGCATATTCTTCCTCTTTCATTTGTTGTTCGCTCTTATGACTCATTTCCATCAAAAAATCTATCCTGCATGCCTCTCTTATTCTGTCTTCTGTCTGGTGCGCTAACAATTTATCCCTTAAGACCGAAATCGCGACCTGAGCTTCGGCTTCATTCTCTCGTTCCGTTACATAGGCCATTAAGTTGGCCTTGGTAGCCGCGAGTGCGACGTGTTCTTTACTCTGCTTGTTCTTCTTCATTTGAACTGATGTGCGTCGATTCTCCAAAGACCAATGTGGTTGGTCTTGTTTGCGTAAACAAATCATTTAGCAGACCTGCGGGGTATGGTTCGTCATTTTGAGCCACAATGGCCGAATTTTCCCCTTCATTTAGAACTCTGGTCGGCCCGTAATTTTCTTCATACATGAAGTATTCGGCCGAATTTGTCTCTATAGTGAAAGGCTTGTTGTCAGCATGTACTATTTCCACTTCGTCTCTCTGGTTCCAGAAAACTAGGCATTGATAAATATATGAATGAATGCATCGACTACCGTGTATCCAATCTCGTCCCAATAGCATGTTATATGTGGTTGGCCCGTCTGTAACGAAGAACAATACTGTTTTCGCAGTATTCTCTACTTGCAAGTCTAGTTGTACGACCCCCTTGGCTGTTGTCGCCCATCCGTTGAAACTTGTTAGGACCACTTTCGTAGGGATGAGGTCGTCTTCTGACTTTGCTAAACGCCCCAACATCCTAACCGGGATCGCATTAATGGCTGCTCTATTGTCAATCAACACTTTGGTGATGGGTATCCCGTTGGCCTTTGCTTTCACATACAGCGGCCGTAGGTGCTTCGTCATTTGTGTTGGTGGTTTTGGGAATATCATCTTCCCTGATAGGCTTATCTCCACTGTTTTTTCATTCCCGACATTGGCCCGAGGTAGTTCTTCCTCCATGTCCCATCCAGAGGGTGGTATTGTGACCGACAGATCATGAGAGACATTATTGACGACCAGTCTCCGTTTTTCTGCCCTGGTAATGGCCCGTTTTATTTTGGGCGTCCCATATAGGACAAGGTATGGGGATAGTCCCAAGTCTTCTCCCAGTGTTCCGACTGCAGGGTTTCCGGCCTCGTATAATTCTTTGAGAAACTAATTTTGTGATATTCCCATTCTTCATGCTTCGGTCATGATGTCTATTTCTTCTTCTATTCAGTCATTTCCTCATCCGAAGCCTCTTTGTCTGTTATTGAGAGTGCTGCGAATTTCATTTCATCACCATCATAAACATCTTCGTTATTTCCAGACCCTCCGCTGTTTCCCCTCTTGAATTTTTCAAACAACAAGTAATGATTAGCCACAACTGGTGGCATACTGCCGAACTGAATGATAATATGGGGTTCTTCGGCGTTTGTCTCGTCTCGTTTTCGTCTATCAAACTTGGTACGCTCCTCGCAGTTCGTTGTTGTCCATTCTGTGTTGTCACTCTCTTTACTACTTACATCTGTTTTTTCCCTGCATAAGCACTACGGCCTGTGGTGACTTTTATTTCACCTTGTTGGCGCATCATACAGCCATAATTCCTCCGGTGCCACCTCAGTTGTGTCCTTGTCATTTCGTCCACATGAGGGTAGTTCGTTCCTGAACGTTGTCCCGAATGTGGCCTACGGTACGAATGCCATACGTTGGGCCGATGAATTTTTGGCCTAAACGTCCTTACATTTTGGACAAAATTGGAATTCTCACCGTAGAACTTGGTACGAAGGTCCTCGGTTGCCATGCTACTGGCTCTTTCTTTACATGCCTTTCACATGTATCTTTTAACTCTCTCATACATTCTATACTGTTCTTACACCGTACACGGAGATTTTGCCGATCCTTCCGTTCTTGAGGTGTTTTAATCCTTTCCAAAGCGCTTGGACGATGACAGTCTTGATTTTCATCCAAGACCAACTTAAACTTTGGCAAGTTGGTAAGGTCATAGTTGATCATGTTCAATTCCACTGGCTTTGGAAAAGGGTTGTCGTCCACGGCCATCTTTTTTTCGAATGTTATTCGTCCAGATTCTATGGCATCCTGCAAAACATTTCGAAAAATAAGACAATTAGTAGTTGAATGAGACCACGCATTATGCCACTTAATTTAATTTTTACCACCGATTTGTTTGGCGCTTGGCAATGTGTGGCGATCGCTCAAACTAATTTGCTTGTCTTTATATAAACTAATCGAATATGGCATCCACTTTTGTGATATCGAAAAAAAGAGTTTCTAATATTTTTATCGTTCTTCTCTTTGGCCTGGGGTTCAGCCCACGCTTTACAAACGTATGGCTTCCCCTTAACCAATTCGACCAAACATAAATCGGTCGA
Source organism: Zanthoxylum bungeanum (assembly GCA_019454045.1). Classification (NCBI taxonomy): domain Eukaryota; kingdom Viridiplantae; phylum Streptophyta; class Magnoliopsida; order Sapindales; family Rutaceae; genus Zanthoxylum; species Zanthoxylum bungeanum. Next base: position 200,263 of record SKCR01031975.1, read on the forward strand.
TTCGATGTCCATTTCGCCTATTTCATAATTGATGTTCCTGTAATAAGTTCCTTTGTTGGAATTTTTCATTTGTTCCTCCTCTCTTAATAACTGTTCATAATGCACCACACTAGTGGTGAGTTAGGGAAGTTCCCAAAATTCGCGATCTTGAAATTTCTTTTTTAGATCGAAATTGAGACAGTTTTGGGCAATTCTCACAAATTCTTTTTCTGGAAAATGCACGTAACATCGACCTCGAGCCACTTTAAACCTTTGTAAGAAGTCTCGGACATTCTTCTGGTAACTGTCTCAAGTTTGCCAAATCGGCCAAGGCCACTTCAGATTCGGCCTTGTAGAATTGCGCAGGGAATAACTATTCCATTTGTTGCCAATTTTCCAACGAGTTAGGCGGCAGACTGACATACCAGGAGAACGCTACTCCTGACAGTGAGCCGTGTGAAATAACCTCAACTTATGGAAATCATGTGCTTCTCCACACTGAAAGGGTAAATCGCCAATGTGTTCCATAGTGGAAATTACCCCAGACCCTGTAAACATGGAAAAATTTGGTACATTGTAATTCCTCGGCCACGGATATGCTACATCTATCCAATCTGAATATGGCTTGTGATATCTCGGGCGAATTGGCCTTATCCATAGACCGAATTGATTCTGAAGAATCTCGGTCATATGTTCTCTCAACATATCATGCCATGAATGACATTGCTATGGGTGGCGGTTGTGGTCCTCTCAAAAGTGAGACATAGTCGGGATTCTGCCCCTGAGAAGCCTGAGACCTTGGGGCAACACCACTTCATGTTGTGCCATATTTGGCCCTTGGTGTAGGTTTGGCCCTAGATGTGGGCCATTGCCCCCAGGGCTTATTCCTCATCTGGAGGACGTAGGGACAGTGACCCATTGCGGAGGGATATTGCTCGGACCAGTCTCCTGACAGCTTGGTGCAATAGGAGGTGTTATCCACGGTAGGTTTATCCCCCCGTTTACACATTTGCCCATTAACTCATTTTATGAGCTTAAGTGTTTGGCCATATTTTCATAATGTGAGTTACTAGTCGAAGTAAACTTATCTATGATATGAGCATTTTGGAGCCTAACCTGCTCGACAACATCCTGCGTGAATTCACGCGACACGAAATGCGCGAACCACGTTAGGGCTGAGCTCTCGCACAGGTTCATATCGACTAGCGTCTGCCAGACCCTCGAAATGGCCCACTATGGCTGGAACGTGGGGCTGGTTGGTTTGCTCCAATCCTCATTCCTCCATACTTAAGCCAGTTTGAGTGTTTCTTTTCGGAGGCATTTCCACTTTTTACACAAATTCTCCCACTGTGGTCGCCAAAAAGTTGTTTGCGTAATTTTGTGCTTGAAGAAACGTGTAAGGTTCAAACCTCATGAGACAAAGTCACAGCAATGAGTGTTTGATTAAGTGAATAAGCCTCCAAGGGGCACAAGCACACAAATTACAGTCCTAAAGATTATTAACTACGAAATAAAAAATTGTTGGGTTTCTAGGTTAGTCCCATGATCAATTTCAAGCAAGAAACATGTGCGAATACAACAAAGAAGAATGGCAGAATCATACTTACATTGATCGGCTTTGCGATGCGACGAACACAAAATCCTTTGCTCTTCCTAGAAGCTCTCGGCAGTGGCTGTTTTGTGCTACTTGAGAATTCGGTCATCACCTCCATGGAAGCTCCAAGCTCCAAGCTTTGTGTTGTGATTCCATGTTCATTAATAGGTTTCTCTATCACATTAGGATGACTCTTCATGTGCTAGCATAAAGGAAATTTGCCACAAATCTTCCTAGACTTCTCCTTCATCTCACGGCTTTTGCAGTAAAAGAATGAAGAAAATGGCCCAAGGCCGAGAAAGAGAAGAGAGTAAGAGGAGAGAATGAGTTGTGTTGGTTGGTGTTGTTTTCCAAAACCAATAAAAGATATACCAAATTCAAAATTTGGTAAATGGCATTAAAGTCATCCAACTACCACCATCAATCACAAGTGACAAGTTGTCACATCACTCAAAATGACTAGACATCACATCAATCAAAGTGACTAATGATTTGACGCTAGATGTGACTTGTGGGCCGCACTTGAATTCGAAATGCGAGTGCGCCCGCAAACACTCCCGGGCTCGGGTTCGCTAATTCCTAATTAACGAATTTTCTGTTGCAACGTAATTAAATAATTATGCCTAACAAAATTATTATTCACGTCGCTGACGAATTAATTCTAAATTAACTCGTTCGCCCGAATTAAAATCTAATTTTAATTCCGCGTCGAAATCCAATTTCGTTTAATATATCTAATATATTATTTTATCGATTAATTCCAAATTAATCGTTCTATCTCTTTAAATAATATTTTATCCCAGATAAAATATCTCCGTAATTAATCCCAGATTAATAAAGTGCGAGTCATACGTCATCGGTGAATCTTCAGGAAGCGACCCATGAGATCCCCGGATATGTTGGCAGTAAATCCGATCGTCGGACTATCCAAACACGTACGTACCTAGTACTACGTTTTTACCGATTTACATGATATGGTTGGCTTCTAGCAAAGCATCGTGCCTACCCAATTCTCTATAAATATTCTTAAAGCAATAAGTGATCTATATCAGGCGTAGTATATGTAGTATTGCGTATTTCGATCCAGCATCGAATGTCACGTGCAAGGCCTGTGGCTGAAATTGTGTCTGCCCCGTACGAAGCACATATCGGATCTCTGGTAACTAGTCTCTATAATCGGATAATCATGACCTAGTCATATTATCCTGATGACTGCAGTACATAAGAGCATCAGTTCCGTATCCTACGTGATCATCATCTCCACTATGACTGGAGTGATACTTTCGTCTTGACATCACACCCAATACACTACGATTCTCAATATACCCAGAAGAAGCGTACACAGAACCTGTTAAAGCCCTGGATGACCAAAACCAAAACATATTGATTGTCGCAAGTATTAGCGGTGCAAGTCTCAGGTTAAGACCAAATACACCTACCCTGATTCGGACTTCCATAGACACATAGTCATACTACCAATGGAATTCCGAGGGGTCTATCCAGAGCGAAGCTGTTTCCGTACCATCGGTAAACACAACCTCCTATTACACTTGCATGAGTATCCTATACTCAAATATATGAGAACTATGTCGTTATGCTCCCACAACGCGCACAAGTGTAATACTAGTCTTTTACGCATTATCGATGTCCAATCTCGATAATACTGTGACTATGGATATTTAATGATTAAACCTTCATGAATTGATGTTGTCTCATATCATCTCAATTCGGAACTAATCATATGGACCTTCTATCATTTATAAATCTAGGTAATCTAATTACAAATGATAAAATGGCAATTTCCTTTGTCACATAGTTAATTTGTACAACAACACCATGATCTGTACAAATAGTGATGCTATGGGTCATAATTGTAGCGTATTGGCTAACGAATCCACATTTGTCTATGTTCTTTGAACATGCTGAACAACATGGTCCACCTTAGTTTCAATACTGCGAAGTACAGTATTTTGAACTCTAGCGTTCTGTGTGTGTCAGTTTAGCACAGCTTCATGTTGTTTCTTCAAATCTTCGCATGAGTGAGCCTTTTATAGTGGAACTTGTAAACTGCTCGGACGGTTTCGGCTCATAACTTCTCTGCAACCGCTGGGTCATGCCTCCAACCGTTGAGTTGTGCGTCATAACTGCCTGATCGTGAAGGGAAATGTCTAACTGCTGTAATCGTTTGATCAACTGCAGCATGTGTTCGATCGTCCTGAGTCCTTTGTCATTCTAATCGCTGTTTCGGTCGTCCTGAGTCTCTGAGTCGTCCTAGTTGTTGGGCGACCTCCACGACTGCTCTCTTCGTCGTCGTCCTAAGTTCGAATCATCCTGTGGAGAGATACATGTCCTTCCTGCTTGCTTTCGCCCTTGTCGTTCTAGGACGATTTTCTTTTGTCAACAGGTTCGCAAGAGGCCTGATACAACAATTTTATACATGTCCTTCCCGCTGGATCCGGATGGAGGAATTCGGGACCTGAATTTTTATTCACCCGGGTCAAGATTTTTATAATTTTATATAAATATAATTGAAAATTACTTTAAAAAATCTGAATTTTTGTATTCAGTCCGAATATACCTGGATCTAGATCAACTTGGGTCTAGAATTTCAAGAACCATACAACAATTTTATTAATTTTATATAAATATAATTGAAAATAATGTTAAAAAAATCTAGAATTTTGAATCCACTCCATGTATATATGGATCCACTTGATCCGGAACTTCTAGATTGGGTCAATAATTTTATTAATTTTATAAAAATATAATTTGAAAAATATATTTAAAAAACAACTGAATTTTTAAATTCGCTCTGGTGTACTTGGATCCACGCGGGGTCCCTAGACCCGGTTAAGAATTTTATTAATTTTACACGATTATAATTGAAAAAAGAAAAAAAATCTAGATTTATGGATTCAGTTCAGGTATACTTGTATCTGGATCCACGTGGGTTCGTAATTTTGTGGGTAAGCGAAAAAGGATTAAAAAATTCAAATTTCTGGATCCGAATTCACGCGAGTTTGAAAATTCCAAGACCAGAGTGAAGAATTTTATTAATTTTAAGCAAATATAACTGAAAAATAATTTGAAAATCTATATTTTTTTATCCGGATTGGGTATAACTGCTTCTGGATCCATATTTTTTTTTCATATCTAGATAAAGACCATGATCCAACAAAACATATATGGATCTGGATTCACATGGATCAAGGTCTGGTTCTGGATTTTACAAATCCTAAAAGTGAGCAATCGAAACTTTAGAGAATATAAATTTACATATTCAGTGGCGATTCCTTAATTCTCCGATTAGTCCCCCGTGGGTTAATTGTACTATCTCCGAGTTACAAACTCTGTGGGTGTTCATAAGATCGGGTCAACCCGCGACCCGACCCGACCTGTGCGGATTTCAAATAAAAATAATGAGTTTCGAGTTAACCCGACCCGAAATTATAATATTTTTATTATTTTTCTAAAATTTTATTATTATTTTTAAAGTTTTTACTATTATTTCATTTATTTATTACTTTTGTTATCTTGAAACTTTATATATATGATAATTTATGTGACATAAAATAACTAATATTTACATTTCAAAATAATTAATTCATTAAAAAAGATTTATTTTTTTAGACGACCCGACCCGACCCGACCGAGTTTCACCTCTCAAATTTCGAGTTCGGGTTTCGTGACTTGCGTGACCCGACCCATCGGGTCTCAAAAATTTCAAAAAAACCGACCCGTGAACACTCCTAACAGACTCAACAGTGTCGTGGTCGCCGACGTCATAGGCATAGCGGGAAATCCTGCTTCGCTCCTACAATATGCCTGCAAATGTATGTATGATATGATTAGAATTTTCATTCTCTTTTTTAATGAATGCAATTATTCACTAACTATTTGTTTATGTTTGCTGAAATTCGAAGTTCTTTGATATCTCATTGATTTGTATAGTCTTGTGTGAGTGGAGATTTCAATCTCCAGCTGCATTTTTCCATCGCTTAACTGCTCTTGATTGTATGAGATACATTTATCATAAGATATGTTGAAATATAATATTAGGTGTGATTACACATGTTATTATACATGCTAAATTAACCTTGCATGTTAAGTAAAGTGGGTTGCCATTAAAATCCACTAATATTGAATTGTGATATGTGACATCATGCACTTCGCAGTACTGACATTAGGGTCGGAGTAAATTCATTATAGTTCCCAAATAGATTTCGGGGTTAATTACCTCCGGAATAGGTTAAGAATAGATTGGACAGATCTTATAGTGTCGTGAGTTCGGAGTGACGTCACTATAAGGTCAAGTTCTAATTTTTCCGGAGGTCTTCGAATTTTGAAGTTCATACTGGCATTTCTTGTCTACTAATATTGTACATTTAACAGTATCATGACATATGTCATTATTTCGTTGGACCTCTATTTGTCCGTAACAGTTCCACCAAGAAACCATGTTGAGGAAGATTTATTTAGGTGGTGACATGTGGCAAATAATACAGGATTAAAATTAGACACCTACAAATTAAATAAACATAATTTAACACTTCATTACTGATTCATGCGCACAAAAATTTATCATTCACGAGCCAATATTAAATTAAACTTATGATAAATGAAACATGAGCCACATTGAACAAATCTTAATAATTGTTTTAATCTCTCAACACAAGCTCAACTCAACATAATCTTAAACGATTAAAATCAAGAAGATAAAATCCTATCTTCAATAGAGAGAAAAAAGACCACAACTTGCATAAAGTAGATGAAAATTACACTACTTTATATTAGATTTTGAGATACATTCTTGAAATCAAAATAATAACATAATCCACCATAATATAAGGATTAAAATCAAGAATATAAAATAATTCTTTATTCCAAATATTTTGATACAAAAAACTACTTGCTGTGATAAAACATTATTCCTTAATACAGAATATTTTTTTTCTATACTCGCATAGCTTCATGCCGGGACTAATTGTTGGGCCGGGCCGGGCCTTGGAAGGTTTAAACTAGGGATTCTCTTGGACTTGAGAAGCTGCACCTGCACACAATCAGTAGATAAAAAAAATTAAAAAAACAAATTTAAAATAACCTTATTATAAAAATATTAAAATCAAAATATATAAAAATTACAGAAATTAGTCACAAGGCCCAATTTATCTTACAGGAACAGAACAATAATTTAGTAAAATTGCTATGACGGTCATAAATGGCCTATTAATAATCCTGAATAAGAGGAAACTCTATCAAGGGTGAGCAAAATCGGTTTCGGTTCCGTATGAAACCGAAATCTACCCGGAAAAAAAATGGTTTCTAACTAAGTGGAACCGGAATCTACCCAATTAAATAGGATACCATATTATTCGGTTCCAATTTGGTTTCGGTCCGATTCCGAATTACCCTATTAACGAGATTGATGTGATGATCATAATTTATATTATACTAATAAATGGAACCTTAACATGCTCTCTTATTTGTGCTTTGTTTCAGTGAGTGAGCTACCAAATTCAACTTCAACAACTGTGCAATTGGTTTTTTTCTATTGAAGCAATTTTAACCTTGAGTTACTTAAAATTGATATTTGCTTCCAGAATGCCTCCACATTTAAGTTATTGTACTGACAATTCAAAATATTGCTAATGAAATATTTTCTACTCAGTGTGAAATGAAACAACTGCATGTGGGGGTGGGCAAAAAAATCGACCGAACCGAACCAAACCGCAAACCGAACCAAACCGAACCGAATTTACGATTTTTTTTTTCTAACGGTTCGGTTTGCGGTTCGGATTGGCCCACCCCAAACGGTTTACGGTTTGGTTCAGGAGCTAATCCGAACCGCACCTGTTAAACCGAACCAAACCGTTATAATTAAAAAAATTATATATTTTAATAAAAAAAAAATTGTATTTTTCTTTTAATTTTATTATATGTTTTCTTTTTATTAGTATGTTAATATTTTTATTCTTAAATTTTTTGTTAATATATTTTTTTGTTAATACTTTTATTCTTAAATTTATTTGTTAATACTTTTATTCTTAATTTTTTTATTTTATGGTAGCATCATTATTCTTGAAAGTAAGATGTTTGATTTGTTTCTTAATTAGAATGATGGTAGCATTATTATTCGAGGTAATTTTTAAAAAATACAAGAATTAATTGTGCATCATTTTTCAATCATTTATGGAGTGCATGTGTTTCTTGGAGTCACAACTTACACCCTAACACTTCATACTATTTGTTGGATATAATAGTTTTTTTTTTGTCTTCACTTAAGTGAATGAAAATTTGTTTTAAATATAATAATCTGTAAACCGAACCGAACCAATCCGTAAACCGCTGGTTTAAAATTTTTCAATCCAAACCAAACCGTTATTTAATGGTTTGGTTTGAAAGGTAAAAATCTGAACCGTAAAATATGGTTTGGTTCGGTTTTTAGCAAAACCGAACCAAACCGAACCGCGCCCACCCCTAACTGCATGTACCTGTAGTTCTCAAGGGATATTGCCTTTTCTTTTCTAATTAAACTTTCAAAGATGCATTTTAAAATGATTTTTTTTTTCCTGTTTGTTTGGTTGCTGCGAAAGTGTAAGAAAAGAAACTGTAATCGTTTGGAATTCTACAATTTGTTTGTATGTAAGAAAAGAAACTGGTTCAGATTATATGGTCCGGTTCCGATTATTCTGGAACCGGAACCGGACCGATTACAACCGGTTCCTTATATTTGGAATCGGAACCGAACCAGTTACAAACCGGTTTCGGTTCCAAACCCGAATTTCCGGTCCAGTTCCAACGGTTCTGGGTAGAGCCGGAACCGATGCTCACCCCTAACTCTATCTAGTAAAGCTTGAAGAATTCCAAGAAGTGGAACCGGACCAGTTACAACCGGTTTCGGTTCCAAACCCGAATTTCTGGTCCGGTTCCAACCGGTTCTGGGTAGACCCGGACCGATGCTCACCCCTAACTCTATCTAGTAAAGCTTGAAGAATTCCAAGAAGTGGAAGCTACTCTCTTATTTAATTTGAAAATTTATTAAAATATATTTTATAATTAAAAAAATTAATTTATTAATAAGATTGTTAGCGGTGGTTTTTCATCATAAGAAATGTTCAAATATTGAGTAGGGATAGGATATATAGTGTACTTAGCACAAACATGCATAATAGAGGCTTATGGGCTCGGAAAGGCTGATGAAGTTTGACACAATGACTCGATCTTGTCGTGCAAAGGAGTTCGTGGACTTGATCTTCGTGCAAGTTGGCAAGTCGATCCGACCTATAGAAGAAGTGATGGATTGGGTTTATCTGAGAATTTACGGAAACCGACCCGATGGGATCCATGCTATCAACCTAACCTAGTTCAAGAAATTAGAGGAAGCTTTGACAAGTATCATCTGCATCGGCATGCCGACCCGAGAAACGAATATGAGATCATATATCGACTTGTATTGGAGTCATATAACATATACCCTACTTGAAAGTTTGGGCCTCCAGAAGGCTAATGTGACAGAAGTTGGTCAATGACTCTCCTTGGGAAGGGACCCTGTCAAACGAAACAATATCAGAGCAGTGGAGTTGCATGTTATCACACCAACAAAGCATGTAGCAGTGGCTAAAATGCTGGAATGATGGTTGGTTTGGGAAAAGGGTGATTAAGTCAAGTGTCAGCACAACTTTCTGCTGATTGGTTTGGGAAAAAAACATGTGTCAATGATGATAGAGTGACATGAGCTGATGTCATGAACGGTGGAATAATAGATTTGAGAGATTATATAAAGATGTTGAAATCTCATATTAAAGGATTGGCTAATTCAGTCTCTCACAACTTCTAGAGAAATTGAGAATTGAAAAGGTTAGTGATAGAGTGAGAAAATGATCGGTTATCTGACCACTTGGGGGAATTGTAACGGGTTAGTGCAAGACTCGAGGAGTTGTAAACTCTATAAGTTCATTTCCCCACTTGTAACTCAGGTCGGTCTTGACCCCGAACAAGTAATAAAATAGATCTTTTTTTTCCCATAGACGTTGGTTGGAGTCACTCTCAACCGAACCACGTAGACTCTGTGTTTTCTTGTTTGTTTACTAAATTTACTTTTGATTCCCTCCTAATCAAATAAATTCACTACTGATGGAGATTTATTTAAGGAGTTAATTTCTCATATTACCAACAATCGTCAACATAGATTATTTTGATTTATTCACATAAAAAAAATATAATATATATATATTAAAAATCAAATTTTGTAATTAAATATAATTCAGTCGTATACAATTACTAGGACACCCACATATCCAAGAGAGCTCATTTGTAATTTTTCATAATTAAATAATTAATGGTAAAACATTTGCTTCACCGATTGATTAAAATTATTTAACTATTAATGTACAAAATGAAAGTGTGGTAGTGGCAGATTTGAAATATACAGTGTGAATGAAAAGCAAAAAAAAAAAAGAATTAAATTTAAATAAAACTGACCTCCGCAAATAAGGGAGCACTTACGCTCACACCACTCCATATACCTCGCTGCATATTTTTTTTTTTAAAAAATAAAAATAAAATTAAAAAGTTGTCAAATAATAATAATAATAATAATAATAATAATAATCAAAAGCTAAAATATGGAATTAACATACTGTTACGCTGAACACATCCAGTGGAGCAAACTTCGTAGCAATTTGCAGCTCTAGACTCGGTTACGCTCGCCATATCACCTGAAATTATTAAAATAACCATCATAGCTACTATTATTTTCTTCATCATCATCATCTTGTTTCCTTTCTGTTTTTGTTTTTTTACCTAGTGGTTTTGTGGTTGAGGAATGGGATGAGGTTTTGTATTTATTGAGGTTTTCTTAGACACAATGCCCCTCACTTTGTGCAGAATTACGGATGTGCCATGCAGTTGAAGCCACCGGGCACGTGATGCGCGCTTGCATTCGGTTCTCTTGGACTAGACAGCCACCCCAACTCGCCTCGTGTAGAGCGGTGTTTTGACTTTGTTGATGGTGTTTTCAGGCACTATGTTATTTAAGCAGCACGACAGGGGTAAAAAAGGTAATTCACTTCTTAGTCAAGATTATTGATGCCGACCCGACCACTAAAGAGTCAACAGTAAGGGGCCAGGAACTTTACGGTTAGTGACCGAGCACTTGAGTTCAAGATGACCGGGCAATTATTAGGTCGACAGCAACATTCTCAGTACAAAAGACTATTATGACCGACCACATGAAGACCGAGCATAAGACAAGACATATTCGGAAAATAAGGCATTCTATCCATATGAGATAAGATAATAAGTTATCATACTTTCATGGGGTAAACTAGTAAGTCAATGTCCTAGTATGATAAAAGAAGTAAATGTAGTTTTTGACTAGAAATCCTTATGGGAAAGGGAAATTGTTTCAACTAGGAAACCCTTGTAAAAGAAGGAATCTGATTTCTGCACTATTATAAATAGGAGGGTAGAGTATGCTTAAGGGAGGATAGAAAAGAGAACCAATATCAGCATCAGAATCATTATTATCAGACTTGTAAAAAACAAGAAACAGAGATGAGAAGCGTGTTTGAGTAATAAAAGTATCATCCTTTTTTGTGCCCGTGGACGTAGGTCGGACCAAAATCCGCCGAACCACGTTAAATCTCTTTGTCGATTGGCGTATTTATCTGTCTTTTGCTAAGTTTGCTTTTGGTCCCCCATAACCAAACAAATTCACTATTGAGGGAGGATTGTCTCGGGAGTAATATTCCCATATTGCCCTGAGACCAAAATCAGCCGTCAACAGTTGGCGCCGTCTGTGGGGAACTCAACAAAAAGCGGTTCGCGTAGTAAGACGATGGCAGAAGGCGGAAATCACCAATCGTCGGGGAATCCGGCCACAGATTGGATGAAGAAGATAGAAGAAAGCATAAGGAAGGACATGGAGGATAGTCAATCCCTCCTAAAAACCATGATGGACCGACTAGAGAGAATGGAAGGGGGAACCGCGAGAAGCCTGCAACCAGAGCTAATCAAAGAAGATGAGAGATAGCAGATGGAAAGAGGGTTGTGGATACAAGTGAGGATGATGGACCTAGGAGGAGGGGGCCTTACGGGATAAAATCCATAGTTGTGGAAAAAGATTCACAAATAGAGGACACATGAGAAGAAGAAGAAGAAGAGAGACATTCGACAGATTCCTCTTATGATAGTCTCCGCTACACTAGAAGAGGAGACACATAGTACGACGAAACTGTGCGGGAGATTCCAAGGCGTAAGGAACATCGCACCCGTGGAAACAGACATGAAGAAGAGCACAGAAGGCGACATGGCGGCCCAAATAGCGAGGTAAAATCTTGGTTAAAGAAAGAGATGGCCAAGTGGAGGACAAGCCTCAAAACATATACAAGAGACACCCGGGACGACAAAGAGGAATCCCCCCTCACAGAAGAAATAAAATCAACAAAATTCCCGAAAAGGTTAAACATGCCGACCATGACGCCCTACAAAGGCCATACCGATCCAAAATCTCATATTGAGAGCTTTGTACTATTGATGGAGGTCCAAGGTGTGACAGGGGACGCCGTGTGCAAGGTATTCCCCCTAAACCTTGGGTGGATCCGCCATTCTATGGTATAAAAGTCTAGCCACAGGGAGCATCGGTAGCTTTGCACAACTCAGAAATTCGTTCGTACGGCACTTCAAAGGGGCCTGCGTCCCTAAAAAGACAATCAGCTCGGGGCTGGAGTTCGTTCCGCCGATGCCACTTCAACAATCGGCTCGGGGCTGGAGTTCGTTCCGCCGATGCCACTTCAACAATCGGCTCAGGGCTGGAGTTCGTTCCGCCGAGGCCACTTCAACAATCGGCTCGGGGTTGGAGTTCGTTCCGCCGATGCCACTTCAACAATCGGCTCGGGGCTGGAGTTCGTTCCGCCGAGGCCACTTCAACAATCGGCTCGGGGCTAGAGTTCGTTCCGCCGAGGCCACTTCAATAATCGGCTCGGGGCTGGAGTTCGTTTCGCCGAGGCCTCTTCATCGGCTCGGGGCTGGATCTCGTTCCGCCGAGGCTGCTATACTATTCGACTCAGGGGTCGGGTTACGTCCCACCGAGTCGTGCTTATTGGCCTGGGGACGGAACATTCCCCCAGAACCAAATGTCTCTTTAGCTCGGGGTCCTCAGAATATTCAGGGACATACTCGATGCATAGGATCCGTGAGAAGCATAGCACGGGGAGAGATGATACCCACGTGGCGATTGCTTGCTCCAGTGTTACCGAACATAAGGAGGAATATGCCATTAATGATTCGAAACACTCTCTGATCCTCACTTACCCGATGTAATGGATCCGTGAGAAAGCATAGCTCGAGGAGAGATGATGCCCCCGTGACGATTGCTAGCTCCAGTGATGCCGGACCTAAGGAGGAATGTGCCCTTAGTATCTCGGACACTCTTTGATCCATTCATCATTTGGTTCCAAAAGAGGCGCAGCACATGGAGGCGTTGTGCCCCTGTAGCGTGTGCCTGCTCTAACGTGGTAAGGAGGAGCCCTCGTACAATACACAGGCTCCACAGTGACCTGATGTATAGAGGATGTGCCTTTACCATTTTAAACGCTCTCTGATCCAAATCCTGGTTCGCCGGGACACTGAATTGAAAGATTCAGAATTGTGTTTTGGAGACCTCGGACAGGACGTTGTTTTGAGGCATCCGTGTTGTTGTTTATACTTGCGAAACATTTTGTTTTGGGATAAGCGATAAGTCGCCCCCGCCTGTTAATTTTATTTTCCAGAGATTTGTTTTTGTTTTTCACTGGTCTGGTAAGGGGACGCTCGTGCCAGATTAGGTAGGGTTTCAAAAGGTTGATTCACTTCCCTTCTGAATAAGTCCCACTTGATTAATCAGCTCAGGGCTGGATTCGTTCCGCCGAGGCCACTTGATTAATCGGCTTGGGGCTGGATTCATTCCGCCGAGGCCGCTTGGTTAATCGACTCAAGGCTGGATTCGTTCCGCCGATGTCAAATGTTTTCTTTCCGGCTAGGGTTTGCTCTTGTACCGCCGAGATCGATGTTTGTTTCAGCTCGGGGTCGGGTTACGTCCCACCGAGTCGGCTCATTCGGACTGGGGACGTAACATTCCCCCAGGTCCAAGTGCATTTCTCAGCTCGGGGTCGGGGTACGTCCCACCGAGTCAGCCCTTCGGACTGGGGTCGTAACATTCCCCCAGGTCCAAGTGCATCTCTTCATTCGGGGTCAGGTCGCGTCCCACCGAATCAGCCCTTCGGACTGGGGACGTAACATTCCCTCAGGTCTAAGTGCCTATCTTCATTAGTTGCCATTCTAGAGTTATTAACCCACTCTTAGATAACCTAGAATTGTTCTATAGTTATTTCATTATGGTGAGACTACAAAATGGTGTTTTAGAAACTTGATTTAAGTGTTGGTTTCAAGTTTCTGACCTTGTACCACCTTTTGGCTTTTCATTTATGTTGAGTATTTGGATTTGTATATGATGCATGTAAAATACGCTTCTGTTTGACTGTGGTCGGACTTAATGTGGTCGGCACTTATGTGGTCGGACCTCGTCTGGTCGGACCTAATGTGGTCGGCACTTATGTGGTCGGACCTCGTCTGGTCGGACCTAATGTGGTCGGCGTTTATGTGGTCGGACCTCGTCTGGTCGGACTTAATGTGGTCGGCACTTATGTGGTCGGACCTCGTCTGATCGGACCTAATGTGGTCGCTACCCATATGGTCGGCACTATGTGGTCGGCACTAATGTGGTCGGCACTAATGTGGTCGGCACTAATGTGGTCGGCACTAATGTGGTCGGCACTAATGTGGTCGGACGAAGGGCCTTTAGTGGTCGGATTATTACTTCATCTGATTAGATCAGACACATGAGTAATTCATTTTGGGTTTAGGTGAAATCCGAATAGATTATTCATATTAGATATTGAATAATCTACTCGGTATTTTGAAAAAGTTTTGAAATACCGTTTCCGCTGCATCACTCTGATTCACCCCCGGAAAATTCTTACAAAATGGTATCAGAGCGAGTCTGATTCTAGGCCACCAAAAATGATTAGCCATCATTGAATCAATGTTTAATCATGTTTTCTTGACTTTATGCATGCTTATTGTAATCTAATTTGATTAGATTTAGGGTGTATGACACTTAGCGGAAAATCCCTAATTAATAAGGTTTGAATGTAATTATGTATTTGATGCATGTTATATGGTCCGTCTTGTCAATACAGATTATGAATACTTCTTTGTGACTATCCGAGACCGTGCCTCTGCTGTGAGGATGTAGCCGATAAAGATTTATTTATACCGGATGTATATCAGATACTAGATAAATTCAAGTAAAAGCGGAATTCTGAACGTGCCCTAGCTGTCAGGATTACGTAAGTAACTTGAGTTTATCATTGACGAGTTTAACCTTGGTACGTCTCCTTGTGGGCCTGCCTTCGCAGCGACAACGAGAAACGGCCAGGACCGGGTACTTAGGAGTCATTAGTGAATGATCGACAAATGAGTTGTCTACCTGATGAATATACGTAGGCGAGACCGTGCCTCTGCTGTGAGCCGAAATATATTCACGGGGATCCACTTTTCACTATTATTATTTAATTTAATTATTAAATATTTGTATTCTGTTTTGGGATTACAGTATTGCATGATTTAGTGGGAGGGGCATATTAGATTAAAATTCCATGATCTAGTTTATGCTTTTGATATTATATGAAACTGTTTAATTTCTGCTAACCGTTTTTCCTGATCTATATGATAGATTGGCGATGGCGGCACAATCCACAAATCAGTTTGCGCGTATGCTTGATGCGAACAAACTGAAAGGCTGTAGGCATTGCATTTTCGCATGTGAAACCCGATGATGAGTCTCATTTGGAGGCACTACCTTTTGAGTCACGAAAACCGCGGGAAACAGATATCGGAAGGGGAAATTCAGATAAACAAGCTCACTGTCTTCGTTAGTGCTGCATTCGTTACTTCGTTCGAACGGAAAACAGATTGCGGGTGTTCGTGTCGCGTTCGAGGAAGCGTTCGAACAGTGTCGGTAATTCTGGTTTTGCTGCTAGCCTCACACCCAGCCCATTTAGCTCCCCAAAGCCCATAAAACACATCCCAAATTAAATAAATAAATATTAATTTAAACATTAAACATTAAATAAAATATTTAAACCATTTACCAATTAAATAAAATATTTACCTAACTTAAACTAAAATCATGCCTAATTTAAATAAATTGAATATATTATATACTAAAACTAAAAAGAAGATATGCCTAATTAAAATCAATCCTAACCAATTAAAGCCAATCATATATTTGACTTCCTAATCTAATAAGATAATTACCAATCTAAAATATTTGTATTCCTAAACCAACACAAATTAAATATTACAACTTCCTAATTTAAAATATTTTGTCCCCCCTCAATCTTGTGTATGCCTTTCTTGGAAATCCTAATTGAATACCAAAATCCTTTCCTTGTGAGACAAGGGCAACCCCTAGCTCTCTTCTATATAAACATGCACTAACCTAGCCATTTTTTCTCTAGACTCTCTAATGCACACCTAAGAAAAAGAAAAACACTTGACATATATACAAAAAAGAGAACAAAAGAGCCCCAACCATCACCTCCATAGCCGAAATCAGCCCCTCTAAACCTCCATACCTTCACCGAAAATCACACAAACACAGCAGCCCAAATCACTCCCAAAACAGTCCCTAAAATACCCCAAACCAGTGAATAAAAAACTGCACATTTAACTCTTAAAAAACACAAAGAAAAATCCACACTTAAAGCCTTAAAAAAACATCAAAAAAAATCCCTTAAAACAGTAACATAAAAAACACTTATAATCCTTGAAATAACCACCAAAACAGTCCACCAAGAACACCAAAACAGTCCACAAACAGTAAGCAGAGGACACAGAGGAAACGGCAGCAAAACCACAGAGGAAACGGCAGCAAAACCACAGAGGAAACAACAGCAAAACGGAGTCGGAGCAGTAACTTGGGCGGCCGAACAGCGAAGGAAGAGGCAAACCAGTGAACCAGAAAAGTTGCGGAGCTTTACCCCCTTCCGATTTTCGTGAAACGCGAGTCCGAGAAGGTTAGACCTGAGGGTATCTTTCACACTTATTCTTATTTAATTTCTGGTCATTTACTTTGATTATATTTTCAATACTTGCGGCATTTGTTGTGTGTATGATGTGTGTTGTGGGTATTGGATGAATGGAAGAGTGTTGTCTCTTGTGGTATATAGGATGGAAACCCAGACGTAAATTTCGTAGCCGAATCCGAATGGACGGTAGTGCGGTCTGTACATGGGACACAACTCCACGTACCACTTGAGTTAACGGCACTTTCTCTTGTGTTGTGTTGCTTTGGTTTATTTATTTCTTGTCATTAAAATTCTGTATGTTGCTTATTCTCATATGATATGATCAAGTGCATGGACTTAGTAAGTGCGATGAAAGGTTCCCTAATTGGAGGGGTTAAAATCCTTCACCATGACGCTTTGCCGCACCGATTGATGTGTGTTCGGTTGAATGCGAGATACGTTCAATCGAGCATACCTAGTTTGATATGATTGTCTTTATTTTCGTATGCATGATTCAACCGAGCGCATGGGTTTAGTAAGTGCGATGTGAGATCCCCTATGGGGAGGGGCTAAAGCCCTTTACCACGATGCTTTGCCGCGCCGGTTGATGTGTGCTCGGTTAGATACAAGATACGTTTAATCGGGCACACTATGTTTAATATCATTGCTTTTAATTCTTTATATGCATGATTCAGTCGAGCGCATGGGCTTAGTATGTTGGTCTAAAGGTCCTCTCTTTGAGAGATCAAGAGCCCCAAAAGGCCACCTTTACGGCAGTACTTCGCCGCGCCTCTTTATTTTGTGTTTATGTATTGCGTCCCATTTCATGCATCAGGTCTGTTCCCGTTCGAACGCGTTTACGAACGCAACTCGAACGCGCATACATTTTGCCTTATCATGCATCAGGTCTCATTTCTGTTCGAACGCGTTAACAAACGCCATACGAACGTGAGCATTCTGTTTCATTTCCGTTCGAACGCGTTAACAAACGCCATACGAACGTGAGCATTCTGTTTCATTTCCGTTCGAACGCGTTAACAAACGCTATACGAACGTGAGCATTCTGTTTCATTTCCGTTCGAACGCGTTTACGAACGCTACACGAACGCGAACACACTGAACTGAGTCCTCTTCATTAGATTTCATGCATAGTTTTCCTAGTAGCTATCTCCACATGTATAAATAAAAATATGTTAATGTATTACAATTCATATGCTTATGTCATGATAACATTTGAGTATTGTTTCTTGCGGTATATCGGATGGAAACCCAGACGTAAATTCTGTAGCCGATTCCGAATGGACGGTAGTGCGGTCTGTACTTGGGATACAATTCCACGTACCGCTTGGAAAAGTGCCCATATGTGTGCTTGTATGGTTAATATGTGTGCTTGTGTTTTCCTGAATGTAATATGCAAATGAAGTTTTATGTTCGTTTTTATTTTGACATATGTTAAGCATGCAATTTTAAACATGAGATATATGTGAAATGTGTACATAAGTTTTATTTTGCATATGAGAATTTGGAAGCATGATACTCTTGGAAATAAGTGTTACTTAAGCTTGATTAGATTATTACATAAATCCTTTCATTACAAAGAGACAGACTCGGTGGGACGTACCCGACCCCGAGCTGAGAGAAACACTTGGCTCTGGGGGAATGTTACGTCCCCAGTCCAAAGAGACAGACTCGGTGGGACGTAACCCGACCCCGAGCTGAGAAAAAAACTTGGCTCTGGGGGAATATTATGTCCCCAGTCCAAAGAGACAGACTCGGTGGGACGTAACCCGACCCCGAGCTGAGAGAAACACTTGGCTCTGGGGGAATGTTACGTCTCCAGTCCAAAGAGACAGACTCGGTGGGACGTAACCCGACCCCGAGCTGAGAGAAACACTTGGCTCTGGGGGAATGTTACGTCTCCAGTCCAAAGAGACAGACTCGGTGGGACGTAACCCGACCCCGAGCTGAGAGAAACATTTGGTTTTGGAGGAATGTTACGTCCCCAGTCCAAAGAGACTGACTCGGTGGGACGTAACCCGACCCCGAGCTGAGAGAAACACTTGGCTCTGGGGGAATGTTATGTCCCCAGTCCAAAGAGACAGACTCGGTGGGACGTAACCCGACCCCGAGCTGAGAGAAACACTTGGCTCTGAGGGAATATTATGTCCCCAGTCCAAAGAGACAGACTCGGTGGGACGTAACCCGACCCCGAGCTGAGAGAAACACTTGGCTCTGGGGGAATATTACGTCTCCAGTCCAAAGAGACAGACTCGGTGGACGTAACCCGACCCCGAGCTGAGAGAAACATTGGTTTTGGAGGAATGTACGTCCCCAGTCCAAAGAGACTGACTCGGTGGGACGTAACCCGACCCCGAGCTGAGAGAAACACTTGGCTCTGGGGGAATGTTACGTCCCCAGTCCAAAGAAACACTCGGTGGGACGTAACCCGACCCCGAACTGAAGAAAACATTTGGCTCTGGGGGAATGTTACGTCCCCAGTCCAAAGAGACAGACTCGGTGGGACGTAACCCGACCCCGAGCTTGTGAGAAACCATAATGGCCTCCTCGGCGGAGCGAAATCCAGCCCCGAGCCGAATAACCAAGTGGCACACAAAGGCCTCGGCGGAAAAATCCTGCCCCGAGCCTACACCACGAAACCTCGGTGGAACGAATCCAGCCCCAAGCCGGTGGCACACAGAGGCCTCGGTGGTACAAACCCAGCCCCGAGCCCACACCACGAAGCCTCGGCGGAACAAATCCAGCCCCGAGATGGTCGCACACAGAGGCCTCGGCGGGACAAACTCAACCACGAGCCTACACAACGAAAACCTCGGCGGAACGAATCCAGTGTTCGGGTTGGTGCTCAGAGCGCCAAATCCCGGTTGTATTTCTGTTGAATACTTCTGTAAAACATTATTATTATGAATAATATATGCAGTTTCTATAATATAATCTATCTTATTAAATGGTAAAGACGTAATGACCTTAGAATGATAGTCATGGTACTGTTGCAAAAGCGTCGCAACTGACATTGAGTAGTATCATGACGTTGTCATTCTCAGACATTTCCTGGTCAAGGTTTACACTACTTGGTTAGTAAAGTAAACCCGTTGAGACCGGTACATGTCGTATACTGGAATATATGATTCCAATGGTTTCTCAATGAACCATTAGTCTTGGAGACTAGTATAGACGTGTAGGTGTTTATAGCGGATAAACACTGAACGACTCCCCGAAGATTCTTAATGGATGGTACACCAGCGTCAATAAGAATCTTCTCGGGTTGAGTAGCACTTGTGATTCTTAGACTTGAGATGCCATTGTGGGCACATGAGACATCTTCTACACTTAGATGGCAGTCACGTCACCGATCTATTAAGATCAGACCTCCGCCTGTTCGTTGGGTGTAGACAGATCCTCAGGGTGTCCTATGAGTATCAAGATAGGATCCGTCAGTTCTGTGTACCAGAGCATAGGTAGTCCATATGATTAGCAATCAGATAAAACCATGGGCCCGTGGTAAAGTTTAGAAGCTAGTTCTAAACATTCTTTTAGAGATTGCTAATGGAATAGTCGACTGGATAATCCCCATAGAGATTTGACGTTTACATCTGTATCTCTGGGATTTATCCGGATACCTGTGACGGAGGAATTATACATTTGCCATGACCTCACCTGTATGGTTCAGCGAGATTATCTGTGATCGTCATAATCTACGGGTGGATAGATTATGGACACGAAATTAGATTTCGTGACGGATATACCTGAATCTAGAGAGTCTCAATAATGAAATATACTCGTAGAGCACTAGAGCAACATTAATAAATAATATTGATTATTTATAAGTCGTTTAAAGGTTAAACGCAAGATACGTGCTAAAGGGACTAGATAGTCATTTGCCTAATTATGTATATTTACATTTAATACTTGATTAATTTAAATACACATTAATTAATAGTCAAATGAGTTATTTGACTTATATCCTAAATGAATATATGTTTTTAATATTTAATGTAAATATTATACATATATTTAATATATTTGTATTTGATTAATTAATTGATTATTTAATTGTTAAATGATTAAATTAATTAAAATATAAATATCTTACATTAGGATATTTGATGTAAATGATATTTTGCCTTTGTTGACTTAATTAAAATATCTAATAAAGTGTTTTTAGATATTTAACCAAGTTGACTAAACTTTGTTAAATGAAATTGAAATGAAAAATTTCCATACATGCTTGTATTTTCGGCCAAGGGTTTTTTGTTACAAGTATATATTGTTTTCATTTCATCTTCATTTGATAACCTAATACACTTTACAAGAAACTCCATTAAAGAAAACAAAGAAAGCAAGTGAGGAAGAAAAGAAGAAACCAAAGAAAAGCTTGGATTTTGTAAGTTTTTCAAACTTACTATTAGAAAGGAAATTGTTCCTTAGGATCTAGGCAACATCTTGTGATGTTCTTAAGTAATTCTTTTCTTTATTTCTTGTGTTTTTTGATGATGGAAATTTTGTTGAAGTGTTGAGCATGTATGATGAAGAAAGCTTGTGACTATTGTAGTTATAACTATTCTTTTGAGGTTTTGGAAACCATGTTGCTAATCTAGAATTATTGACCCACTCTTAAATGACCTAGATTTGATCTTGAGTTGTTTCATTGTGTTGAGACGTGGATTGGATGGAAAAATGATGATTAAAGTAATTGATTTAAACTATTTGGTCTAATTTGTTCATTTTGAAGAAATTGAAAAATTAGGCTTCATGACCAATTCCAAATTTGGGGCTTTTCATATATGTTGTGTATTTGGATGTGTATATGATGCATATAAAGTTTCATGTTGATTGGATTACATCTTGATGTGTTTTGAAGCATGAAATGACAAAGCGCACAATGGCAACCCTTTTGGAGGCTCTCGGTGAACATGCTAAGTTCATCTTAGAAATGATTTAGAATCATTCAAAATTGATTTGATCAATTTCGGATTAAAATGGACAAAAATACCAAGTAAAGGTAATTTGGTAAATTCACTTAAATATGATTTATTGAATTTTATTTCATAATTTGATTATTGGAATATTAAATAAATATGTTTATTTAATTAATCCGAGAAAAAGTTTTGAAATCGGAAAATACGATTTTCCACCGCTTCCGCTGCGCTATAACCGGATTCAGCCCCTAAAAACCCCTACAAAATGGTATCAGAGCTAACCTGATTCTAGGCCCCCTAAAATGATTAGCCTTTAATTGAATCAATGTTTAATCATGTTTTCTTGACTTTATGCATGCTTATTAGAATCTAATTTGGTTAGATTTAGGGTGTATGCACTTAGCGGAAAATCCCTAATTAATAAGGTTTTAATGTAATTATGTATTGATGCATGTTATGTGGTCCATCTTGTCAATACGGTTTATGAATACTTCTCTGTGACTACATCCGAGACCGTGCCTCTGCTGTGAGGGTGTAGCCGATAGAGATTTATTTATACCGGATGTATATCAGATACTAGGTAAATTCAAGTAAAAGCGGAATTCTGAACGTGCCCTAGCTGTCAGGATTACGTAAGTAACTTGAGTTTATCATTGACGAGTTTAACCTTGGTACGTCTCCTTTGGGCCTGCCTTCGCAGCGACAACGAGAAACGACCAGGACCGGAAACCCAGGAGTCACTATTGAGTGATTGACAAATGAGTTGTCTACCTGATGAATATACGTAGGCGAGACCGTGCATCTGCTGTGAGCTGAAATATATTCACGGGATCCACTTTTCACTATTTGTATTTAATTTAATTATTAAATCTTTGTATTCTGTTGGGGATTACAGTATTGCATGATTTAGTGGGAGGGGCATTTTTAGATTAAAAATCCATGATCTAGTTTATGCTTTTGATATTATATGAAACTGCTTAATTTCTGCTAACCGTTTTTCGTGATCTATATGATAGATTGGCTATGGCAAGACAATCCATAAATCAGTTTGCGCGTATGCTTGATGCGAACAAACTGAAAGGCGCTGAGAACTTCGCTACTGGGAATTGGATTTGAGGATTGTCCTCGATTCCGAAAAGCTGGGATATGTTCTTGAGGGTCCGTTGCCCCTTACTGTGGGTGCGGATGCTTCGGAGGAGGAACGTCAAGTTTTTGAAACTTGGAAGGATGATGATTTAAGGGTTAAATCATACATCCTTAGTTCACTGTCTCCGAAACTCAAGCAACAGTACTATGGTATGCTAGATTCTTATAGTAAGATGACGCGATTGAGACAATCGTTTGAGAACCAAGAACACGTGATTGTTCACAAAGTCGCCATGGAACAGTTCCATGCGCGTCTGATGAGGGGCAAAGTGTTAGCCCACATGTTCTTCAGATGATCGATTTGATCGATCAATTGAGGCAACATAATCTCATCTTGAATGACATTCTCGGTAGGAGTGTCATTCTTGGTTCACTACCAGCTTCATTTCGCCAGTTCGTGATGTACTTCAACATGCACGGGACTGTCTGTACCTACCACGAGCTGCATAGGATGTTGCTCACGACAGAAGATGACCTTAATAAGGGATTACCGACTCGCCCTCCTAGATCTACTTCTCTTTCTGCTTCTTCCCAATGACGGTCCAAGGGAAAGAACAAGAAAGGCAAGAAGAAGAAGAAGGCTTTTGGTCCTCAACAACAGGCGAAGATTGCTAAGCCCAAGAGGGCTTCTGAAGACAAATGCCACCACTGCGGCAAAGTCGGGCATTGAAAAGGACTGTCCTGATTACATCGCCCAGATGAGGAGAGACAGAGCATCTACATCAGGTACTTTTATTTTTCCAGTTATTGATTTATCTTTGGCTTGTGAAGCCGTTACATCCAACTGGATTTTAGATTCTGCTTGTCCCATTCACATTTGCAATTCGTTGCAGGTGCTGAAGGAAAGTAGGAGGCTGAAGCCCGGGGAGATGCAGTTGCGGTTCGGGAGTGGAGACTATTTGGATGCAGTTGCAGTGGGAGTATGCGAGATCTCATTGTCGAATGGGACACTTTTGTTAAATGAATGCCATTTTGTACCTGGATGTGTAGCTAATATTATATCACTTTTTGTATTGGATACAGAAGGCTTTTGTATTAATATTAAGAATAGTTCTTTATATTTATATGATAGTAATAATATTCAGATCCTTTGTTGTCCAAACCAGCATGGTCATTATACATTGCAAACTTCAAAAGATATATTAAATACTGGAGTTAATAAACGTAGTTTACCTGTAATTAATAATACTGAACTTTGGCATATATGACTTGGTCACATTGGCGTTAAACGTCTTACCCAATTGGTTAGGAATGGTTTGATACCAGATCTTACCATTGAATCCTATCCAACTTGTGAATCCTGTATTCAGGGTAAGATGACCAAAGCCCCATTTTCTAGTGTTGGACACCATGCCATTAACTTACTGGAACTCGTACATTCTGATGTATGTGGTCCACTAAGTCAAACTGCTCACAGTGGTTATTCGTACTTCGTTACCTTTACCGATGATCTGTCACGATACGGTTATGTCTATTTGATGCGACATAAATCGGAAACCTTTGAAAAGTTCAAAGAGTTCCGAAATGAAGTAGAAAAACAAACTGGTAATATATTAAGTGTCTTCGATCAGATCGAGGCGGCGAATATATGAGTGGTGAGTTCATGGATTATATGAAGGAGAATGGATTCTCGCTCAATATACTCCTCCAGGTACTCCACAGCACAATGGAGTATCTGAGAGGAGAGAAATCGGACTTTATTGGATATGGTCCGATCGATGTTGAGTTTCACAGATTTGCCCTATTATTTATGGGGCTACTCTCTCTTAAAGCCGCACATCTTTTGAACAAGATTCCTTCAAAAGCTGTTCCTACGACTCCGTATCAGATATGGTTCGGTAGGAGACCAAATCTTAATTATATTAAGGTTTGGGGTTGTCCTGCCTATGTCAGGGTGACTCAGCAAGATAAGCTTTCGCCTCGAGGGCAAAAGTTTAGGTTTGTCGGATATCCTTCGAATACGAAGGGATATCTGTTCTATGATACCGAGCATCGAAATGTGTTCGTAGCTTGCTTCGCAAAATTTATAGAAGTAGAATTTTTGTCAGAAGGTGGTAATCATAGACAGGTTGAGCTTGATAAAGTCCAACCTGAAAACAACGAACCAACGGTTGAACCTGAAGTTCAAGTAGATGAAGGACCTTCAACACACACACTCCGTAGGTCATAAATGGTATCTAGACCTCCTGAACGCTTGTATTTGATACAAGAAAAGAGTCTGGATGTTCTCTTAGTTGAAGAGACAGATCCCTTCACCTATAGAGAATCGATGTTGGACATCGACTCCGTGAAATGGCAAATTGCCATGAAATCCGAGATAGACTCAATGCATGAAAATCAAGTTTGGGACTTGATTCCGCTTCCCGAAGGAATTGTTCCTATCGGTTGTAAATGGGTTTACAAGAGGAAGCGCGGGCCTGATGGTAAGGTTGAAACTTACAAGGCCCGACTGGTAGAAAGGTTACACGCAGCGACCTGGCGTCGACTAGGATGAAACTTTTTCACCAGTTGCAATGCTTAGTCTATTCGGATTTTGCTTTCTATAGCTGCGTATCATGATTACGAGATTTGGCAAATGGATGTCAAAACGGCTTTTCTAAATGGATTTCTTGATAAAGAAATCTATAAGGAACAGCCGGAAGGTTTTGCCATCAAACCACGCAAAGGTCATGTATGTAAGCTTCGAAAGTCCATTTGATGTCCTTAAACAAGCTTACGAAGTTTGTCTCTATTCTTCGATGAGATTATTAGATCGTCTGGTTTTCTCAAGAATTTGGAAGAATCATGTGTGTATCAGAAGGCCAGTGGGAGCATGGTCGTATTTTTAGTCCTATATGTTGATGACATCCTAATCATTGGGAATGATTTAGGTATGTTACAAAGCGTCAAAGCGTACCTCTGTAAGAATTTCTCCATGAATGACCTGGGAGAAGCTTCCTATATTTTAGGGATAAAACTCTATAGAGATAGACAAAGGAGGCTGATTGGGTTATCCCAATCAACGTACATAGATAAGATCTTGGAACGGTATAGTTTTGGTAACTGTAAGACAGCAAACATACCGTTCAGACATGGGATACATCTTTCTAATAAGATGTGTCCACAAACAGAAGATGAGAAGGTTAGAATGTCTAACCAACCTTATGCTTCGTGTTTGGGTAGCATAATGTATGCCATGTTATGTACGAGGCCTGATATCAGTTTCGCTGTTAGCGTAACTAGTCGATATCAGTCCAATCCAGGTAATGACCATTGGATGGCCATTAAACATATCCTAAAGTATCTTAAAGGTACCAAGGATAAGTTAATAATTTATGGAGGAAACGAACTGCAGGTTAATGGGTATACAGACTCCGATTTTCAATCGGATCCCGATGATAGAAAGTCTACATCTGGATTTGTCTTTACCCTTAACGGAGGTGCAGTTTGTTGGAAGAGTTCCAAACAGGGATCAACAGCAGATTCCACCACTGATGCGGAATATATTGCAGCTTCTGAAGCTGCAAAAGAGGCTGTGTGGATAAAGAACTTTATCACATAATTGGGAGTTGTCCCAAGTATCGAGAATGCGATTCTGTTATACTGTGATAATACTGGAGCCATTGCGCAAGCAAAGGAACTGAGGGCGCATCAGAAGTCGAAGAATGTGGAACGCAAGTACCACATCATTCGAGAGATCGTGTCACGAGGGGATATTGTCGTGTACAAGGTACCGAGTGAAGATAATGTAGCAGACCCGCTGACGAAGGCCATACCTCCGAAGTTGTTTGATAAACACGTGGAGTCGATGGGTATTAGATACAATCGATATTGGCACTAGAGCAAGTGGGAGATTTTGTTGGGGTTGTGCTCAGAGCGCCAATTCCCGGTTGTATTTCTGTTGAATACTTCTGTAAAACATTATTATTATGAATAATATATGCAGTATCTATAATAAAATCTATCTTATTAATGGTAAATACGTAATGACCTTAGAATGATTAGTCATGGTACTGTTGCAAAAGCGTCGCAACTGACATTGAGTAGTATCATGACATTGTCATTCTCAGACATTTCCTGGTCAAGGTTTACACTACTTGGTCAGTAAAGTAAACCCGTTGAGACCGTTACATGTCGTATACTGGAATATATGATTCCAATGGTTTCTCAATGAACCATTAGTCTTGGAGACTAGTATAGACGTGTAGGTGTTTATAGCGGATAAACACTGAACGACTCCCCGAAGATTCTTAATGGATGGTACACCAGCGTCAATAAGAATCTTCTCGGTTGAGTAGCACTTGTGATTCTTAGACTTGAGATGCCATTGTGGGCACATGAGACATCTTCTACACTTAGATGGCAGTCACGTCACCGATCTATTAAGGTCAGACCTCCGCCTGTTCGTTGGGTGTAGACAGATCCTCAGGGTGTCCTATGAGTATCAAGATAGGATCCGTCAGTTCTGTGTACAGAGCATATGTAGTCCATATGATTAGCAATCAGATAAAACCATGGGCCCGTGGTAAAGTTTAGAAGCTAGTTCTAAACATTCTTTTAGAGATTGCTAATGAAAGTCGACTGGATAATCCCCATAGAGATTTGACGTTTACATCTGTATCTCTGGGATTTATCCGGATACCTGTGACGGAGGAATTATACATTTGTCATGACCTCGACCTGTATGGTTCAGCGAGATTATCCGTGATCGTCATAATCTACGGGTGGATAGATTATGGACACGAAATTAGATTTCGTGACGGATATACCTGAATCTAGAGAGTCTCAATAATGAAATATACTCGTAGAGCACTAGAGCAACATTAATAAATAATATTGATTATTTATAAAGTCGTTTAAAGGTTAAACGCAAGATACGTGCTACAGGGACTAGATAGTCATTTGCCTAATTATTGTATATTTACATTTAATACTTGATTAATTTAAATACACATTAATTAATAGTCAAATGAGTTATTTGACTTATATCCTAAATGAATATATGTTTTAATATTTAATGTAATATTATACATATATTTAATATATTTGTATTTGATTAATTAATTGATTATTTAATTGTTAAATGATTAAATTAATTAAAATATAAATATCTTACATTAGGATATTGATGTAAATGATATTAGTTGCCTTTGTTGACTTAATAAATATCTAATAAAGTTGTTTTTAGATATTTAACCAAGTTGACTAAACTTTAGTTAAATGAAATTGAAATGAAAAATTTCCAAATACATGCTTGTATTTTCGGCCAAGGGTTTTTTGTTACAAGTATATATTGTTTTCATTTCATCTTCATTTGATAACCTAATACACTTTACAAAAACTCCATTAAAGAAACAAAGAAAGCAAGTGAGGAAGAAAAGAAGAAACAAAGAAAGCTTGGATTTTGTAAGTTTTTCAAACTTACTATTAGAAAGGAAATTGTTCCTTAGGACCTAGGCAACATCTTGTGATGTTCTTAGTTATTATTTTCTTTATTTCTTGTGTTTTTGATGATGGAAATTTGATTAAAGTGTTGAGCATGTATGATGAAGAAGAAAGCTTGTGACTATTGTAGTTATAACTGTTCTTTTGAGGTTTTGAAACCATGTTGCTAATCTAGAATTATTGACCCACTCTTAAATGACCTAGATTTGATCTTGAGTTGTTTCATTGTGTTGAGACGTGGATTGGATGGAAAAATGATGATTAAGTAATTGATTTAAACTATTTGGTCTAATTTGTTCATTTTGAAGAAATGAAAAATTAGGGTTCATGACCAATCCAAATTGGGGCTTTTCATATATGTTGTGTATTTGGATGTGTATATGATGCATATAAAGTTTCATGTTGATTGGATTACATCTTGATGTGTTTTGAAGCATGAAATGACAAAGCGCACAAATGGCACCCTTTTGGAGGCTCTCGGCCAAATGAATAGAATTTGGGGATTTTGGTTGTTTTGGTGTTTTGATGTTTTGAACATGCTAAGTTCATCTTAGAAATGATTTAGAATCATTCAAAATTGATTTGATCAATTTCGGATTAAAATGACAAAATACCAAGTAAGGGTAATTTGGTAAATTCACTTAAATATGATTTATTGAATTTTATTTCATAATTTGATTATTGGAATATTAAATAAATATGTTTATTTAATTAATCCGAGAAAAAGTTCTGAAATCGGAAATACGATTTTCCACCGCTTCCGCTGCGCTACCGGATTCAGCCCCTAAAAACCCCTACATCCAGCCCCGAGCCGGTGGCACACGGAGGCCTCGGCGGGACACCCAGCCCGAGCCTAGCATAGATGCAAGTTATGGGGTAGTTACGTTCCAGATTCGGGAGTTTGATCCTACCACGAAGGGTTCACGCGCTCCCTCATGCACTTGAGGTTTCCCGTCCGGTTTCACCATGCTTCATATCTCCCCTTCTGGTGTCGCGGGGGCTATCATAGGAAGAATCTGGCGACTGTCGCCCCTCTTCTTCTTCCCGAATATCCTCTACTTGTAAATCTTTTTCCACCACTATGGACCTCATCCTGTAGGGACCCTTCCTCCTGGGTTCATTGTCTTCATTCACATCTACGACCCTTTTTTCCTTCCGTTATTTCACCTTTCCTCCGATTGGTTCCGGCTTCAAGTCTTTCATTATTCATCTCTTCCATCCTCACCAGTCTGTCCGTCATGGATTTCAAAAGGATTTGATTTTCCTCCCTATCTTTCCTCATATTTTCCTCCATTCTCCCCATCCATTCTGTTGTTGAACTTCCTGACGATCGGTGATTTCCTCATTATGCCATCGTCTTACTACGCAAGCTGGTTTTTGTTGGGTCCCCACAGACGGCGCCAACTGTTGACGGCTGATTTTGGTCTCAGGGGCAAATAGGGTTTTTTACTCTCGAGACAATCATCCTCCAACTGTGAATTTGTTTTGTTTATGGGAAATCAAAAGCAAATTTGGCAAAAGATAAGTAAATTCACCAATCACAAAGAGATTTAACGTGGTTCGGCGGATCAGATCCAACCTACATCCACGGGCACAGAACGAACGATGTTTTATTACCGAAATATGTTTCTCTGATCTGTTTTTTGTTTACAAGTCTAATTCTCTCTTGTTCTATTCTCAACTCTTAACTCTCCAACTCTCAACTCTCCACCCTCCAACTCTCAACTCTCAACTCTCCACCCTGCCTTACAAGCACGCTTTCCCCTCCTATTTATAATAGCAAAGAAACAGTTTTCATTTTCCCATAAGGATTCATAGTTGAAACTACCTTCACTTCTTTTATCCTATTAGGACACTGACTTATCAATTTTTCCCCATGAAAGTAGGATAACTTATCTTCTTATCCGTAAAAATAGGATGTCTTATCTTCTGGAGCATATCTCGCCATTTTCTCGGTCTTCATAAGGTTGGTTACGATGGTCTTTTGAACTGAGAATGCTGCTATCGATCTGATAATGCCCGGTCATCCGATCTTAAGTGGTCGGTTTACCGATCATAAAGTGATCGGCCCCTTACTGTTGGCTTTGTAACACTCATGTGTCAGGTCGGCATTAATGATTTTGACCAAGAAGGAAGTTACCTTTTTACCCCTGCCGTACTGCTTAAATATCATAGGACCTGAAAATACTATCAACAAGTTAAAAATAATAATCTAACAGGTTTAGTATTTGCATTCACTTGGGGGAATATGGTCATTGTAAGTAACATTTTTTTTTTGTTTTTTTGTTTTTTGGTGGCAGCAAAAGCTTTTGCCTACGACTTCAATTGGGTTCTGCTGCGCTTGAGAGAAACAGAGACTCAAGAAGAAGAAGAAGGAGAAGAAGCGAGTGGTATTTATATCAGCAAAAGCTTGTAAGAGAGACGACCGGTAAGGGTTTTAGTAGTTACTACTAGGGTTTTTCGTTCTTGTCTAGCTGCTAGGGTTTGCTAAATGGGCCGGCCTTCCCCATGGCCCATTATCATTTATTTATTATTTTAATGGTGGGAGGTGGGATGTCATGTATTACGGTCCGATATGAGTGTAATTTTATATATTTGTAAGATTCGAATACGAATATTGAAATGTATTTGTGAAGTAGAGTTCCCAAGAGGCCCGATACATAAGAATTTTTAATACAGATAAAATCTCCCTCCTAACTAGCTCGTGGCCATGTGCAAAAGTCGGAATCAAAATTTTTTTATCTCATACTTCAACCAGAATTGGAATTCAAGAGGCTAGAAAAAAAAATGGTTAAAAACCAGTTAGTGAAGCCCTTATGGGCACAACTTCATTTTTTTACATATATAACGTACGGAGAAGCAGCTCTTTCTAACTTTTTTCGCTGTAAACCAATTCCTAAATAAATTATTTTCCATAAAAATTATTTTTTGGAAAAAAAAAATTTGGTGTTAAATCATCGTTTGCAAATATTTTTAGAAAAATATTCTTAAATATTTGGCACATTTAATAATTTTGAAAAAATATTTAGTGGTGATTAGAAGTAAGTATGGATTGTAAAAAGACCGGATTCATATTCAGATCCACATGGACCCATAAGACTCGGGGTCCTTAAATACAAGATTTCAAAATTAAAATTTCTGGATCCAGATGGAGGAATTCGGGACCTGAATTTTTATTCACCCAGGTCAAGATTTTTTTATTAATTTTATATAAATATAATTGAAAATTATTTTTAAAAATTCGAATTTCTGTATTCAGTCCTGGTATACCTGGATCTAGAATCAACTTGGGTCTAGAATTTCAAGAATCATACAATAATTTTATTAATTTTATATAAATATAATTGAAAAAATGTTTAAAAAATCTAGAATTTCGAATCCACTCTATGTATATCTGGATCTACTCGATTCGGATTTTCAAGATCGGGTCAATAATTTTATTAATTTTACAAAAATATAATTTGAAAAAATGTATTAAAAAAACTGAATTTTTGAATTCTCTCTGGTATACTTGGATCCACGCGGGTCCATGGACCCGGTCAAGAATTTTATTAATTTTACACAATTATAATTGAAAAAAGAAAAAAAAATCTAGATTTATGGATTCAGTCAGGTATACTTGCATCTGGATCCACGTGGGTTCGTAATTTCATTGTAATCAAAAAAGGATAAAAAAAATTCAGATTTCTGGATCCGAATTCACGCGAGTTTGAAAATTACAAGACCAGATTGAAGAATGTTATTAATTTTATGCAAATATAACTGAAAAATAATTTGAAAATATATATTTTTGGATACGAATTGGGTATAACTGCATCTGAATCTAGATATTTTTTTTTCATATTTGGATAAAGACCATGATCCAACAAAACATATCTAGATCTGGATTCACATTGATCGGGGTCTAGTTCCGGATATTACAATCCCTAAAAGTGAGCAATCGAAACTTTAGAGAATAGGAATTTACATATTCGGTGGCAACTTCTTAATTCTCCGATTAGTCCCCCGTGGGCTAATTGTACTTATCTATGAGTTACAGACTCAATAGTATCGTGATCGCCGAAGTCATAGGCATAGCGGGAAATCCTGTTTCGCTCCTACAGTATGAATGCAATTATTAACTAACTATTTATTTATGTTTGTTAAAATTTAAATTTTTTCTCTTCAAAAGTCACATTTTCTTTGATATCTCATTGGTTTATATAGTCTTGTGTGCGTGGAGATTTCAATCTCCATTTGACACTTTTTCATCGCTGAACTGCTCTTGATTGCATGAGATACACTTATCATAAGATATGTTGAAATATAGTATTAGGTGTGATTACACATGTTATTATACATGTTAAATTAACCTTACATGTTAAGTTAAGTGGATTGCCATTAAAATCCACTAATCTTGAATTGTGATATGTGACATCATGCACTTCGTAGTACTGACATTAGGGTCGGAGTACATCCATTATAGTTCCCAAATAGATTTCGGGATTACATACCTCCAGAATAAGTTAAGATTAGATTGGACAGATCTCATAATGTGGTGACTTCGGAGTCACGTCACTATAAGGTCAAGTTCTAGTTTTTCCGGAGGTCTTCAGATTTTGAAGTTCATCATGACATTTATCGTCTACTAGTACTATATGTTTAACAGTATCATAACAGATATCATTATTTCGTTGGACCTCTGTTTGTCCGTAACAGTTCCACTAAGGAAGCATATTGAGGAATATTCGTTTGTGTGGCAACATGTGGCAAATAATACTGGGTTAAAATTAGACACATACAAAATTAAATAAACATAATTGAACACTTCATTACTAATTCATGCAAACCATTCACGACAACGAATTAGAATCCAATACTAAATTAAACTTGTGATAAATAAAGCTCACATGAGCCGCATTGAACAAATCTTAATAATTGATTCTGTTGATGGTGTTTTCAGGCACTATGTTATTTAAAGCAGCACGACAGGGGTAAAAAAGGTAATTCACTTCTCAGTCAAGATTATTAATGCCGACCCGACCACTAAAGAGTTAACAGTAAGGGGCCGGGAACTTTACGGTTAGTGACCGAGCACTTGAGTTCAAGATGACCGGGCGATTATCACGTCAACAACAGCATTCTCAGTACAAAAGACTATTATGACCGACCACATGAGACCGAGCATAGGGAAAGACATGTTCGGGAAGATAAGACATTATATCCATACAAGATAAGATAATAAGTTATCCTACTTTAATGGGGTAAACTAGTAAGTCAATGTCCTAGTATTATAAAGGAAGTAAAAGTAGTTTTTGACTAGGAATCCTTATGGGAAAAGGAAATTGTTTCAACTAGGAAATTCTTGTACAAATAGGAATATGATTTCTTCACTATTATAAATAGAAGGGTAGAGTGAGTGTAGAAGGGATGACAAGAGAAAGAGAGAACAGCAACAAGGAAGAATGAGGAGATTATGGAGAGCATTGAGAGATCAAGAGGATAATCAAACTTGTAAAGAAGAGAGAAGAATTACGAATTTCAGCAATAAAAAGGTAGTCTTATTGTGCCCGTGGACGTAGGTCGGACAAAACATCCGCCGAACCACGTTAAATCTCATTGTCGATTGGTGACTTTATCTGTCTTTTGCTAAGTTTGCTTTTGGTCCCCCATAACCAAACAAATTCAGTATTGAGGGAGGATTGTCTCGGGAGTAATATTCCCATATTACCCTAAGACCAAAATCCACCGTCAACAGTTGGCGCCGTCTGTGGGAAACTCAACAAAAAGCGGTTCGCGTAGTAAGACGATGGCAGAAGGCGGAAATCACCAATCGTCGGGGAATCCGGCCACAGATTGGATGAATAAGATAGAAGAAAACATAAGGAATGACATGGATGATAGTCAGGCCCTCCTAAAAACCATGATGGACCGACTGGAGAGAATGAAAGGGGGGAACCGCGAGAAACCCGAAACCAAAGCTAATCAAAGACGAGGAGAGATAACAGATGGAAAGAGGGTTGTGGATACAAGTGAGGACGATGGACCTAGGAGGAGAGGCCTTACGGGATAAAATCCATAGTTGTAGAAAAAGATTCACAAGCAGAGGACACATGGGAAGAAGAAGAAGAGAGACTTTCGACAGATTCCTCTTATGATAGTCTCCGCTACACTATAAGAGGAGGCACAGAGTACGACGAGACTATTCGGGAGATCCCAAGGCGTGAGGAACACCACACCCGTGGCAACAGACATGAAGAAAAGCGCAGAAGGCGACATGGCAGCCCAAATAGTGAGGTACAATCTTGGTTAAAGAAAGAGATGGCCAAGTGGGGGCAAGCCTCAAAACAGGTACAGGAGACGCCCGGGATGACAAAGAGGAATCCCCCATCACAGAAGACATAAAATCAGCAAAATTCCCGAAAAGGTTCAACATGCCGACCATAACGCCCTACAAAGGCCATATGTTTCTTTCCGGCTCGGGTCTGCTCTTGTACCGCCGAGACCGATGTCTCTTTCCGGCTCGGGTCTGATCTTGTACCGCCGAGACCGATGTCTCTTTCCGGCTCGGGTCTGCTCTTGTACCGCCGAGACCGATGTCTCTTTCCGGCTCGGGTCTGCTCTTGTACCGCCGAGACCGATGTTTCTTTCCGGCTCGGGTCTGCTCTTGTACCGCAGAGACCGATATCTCTTTCCAGCTCGGGTCTGCTCTTGTACCGCCGAGATCGATGTTTGTTTCAGCTCGGGGTTGGGTTACGTCCCACCGAGTCGGCTTCTTTGGACTGGGGATGTAATATTCCCCCAGAGCCAAGTCTTTTTCAGCTCGGGGTCGGGGTACGTCCCACCGAGTCAGCCCTTCGGACTGATGACATAACATTCCCCCAGGTTCAGCTCGGGGTCGGGGGACGTCCCACCGAGTCAGCCCTTCGGACTGGGGACGTAACATTCCCCCAAGTCCAAGTGCCTTTTTCAGCTCGGGGTCGGGGTACATCCCACCGAGTCAGCCCTTCGGACTGGGGACGTAACATTCCCCCAGGTCCAAGTGCCTTTTTCAGCTCGGGGTCGGGGTACATCCCACCGAGTCAGCCCTTCGGACTGGGGACGTAACATTCCCCCAGGTCCAAGTGCCATTTTCAGCTCGGGGTCGGGGGACGTCCCACCGAGTCAGCCCTTCGGACTGGGGACGTAACATTCCCCCAGGTGCAAGTGCCTTTTTCAGCTCGGGGTCGCGGTACGTCCCACCGAGTCAGCCCTTCGGACTGGGGACGTAACATTCCCCCAGGTCCAAGTGCCTTTCTCAGCTCGGGGTCGGGGTACGTCCCACCGAGTCAGCCCTTTGGACTGGGGACGTAACATCCCCCCAGAACCAAGTATCTCTCTTGGCTCGGGGTCCTCAGGGACATACTCGATGCATAGGATCCGTGAGAAGCATAGCACGGGGAGGGATGATACCCCCGTGGCGATTGCTTACTCCAGTGTTACCGAACATAAGGAGGAATATGCCCTTAATGTGTCGAACACTCTTTGATCCTCACTTACCCGATGTAATGGATCCGTGGGAAAGCATAGCACGGGGAGTGATGAGGCCCCCGTGACGATTGCTAGCTCCAGTGATGTCGGACCTAAGGAGGAATGTGCCCTTAGTATCCCGGACACACTCTTTGATCCATTCATCATTTGGATCCAAGAGAGGCGCAGCACGGGGATGCGCTGTGCCCCTGTAGCGTGTGCCTGCTCTAGCGTGGTAAGGAGGATCCCTCGTACAATACACAGGCTCCACAGTGACCCGACGTATAGAGGATGTGCCCTTACCATTTAAACGCTCAACTGATCCAAATCCTGGTTCGCCGGGACACTGAGTTGAAAGATTCAGAATTGTGTTTTGGAGGCCTCGGACAGGACGCTGTTTTAAGGCATCTGTGCTGTTGTTTACATTTGTGAAAAGTTTTTTTTTGGGACAAGCGCTAAGTCGCCCCCGCCCTATGATTTTATTTTTCAGAGTTTTGTTTTCGTTTTCCGCTGGTCTGGTAGGGGGAAGCCCGTGCCGGACTCAGTAGGGCTTCAAAAGGTTGATTCACTTCCCTTCTGGGTAAGTCCCACCGGATGAGTTCCGCCGAGGCCACTTGATTAATCGGCTCGGGGCTGGATTCGTTTCGCCGAGGCCACCTGATTAATCGGCTCGGGGCCGGATGTGTTCCACCGAGGCCACTTGATTAATCGGCTCGGGGCTGGATTCGTTCCGCCGAGGCCACCTGATTAATCGGCTCGGGGCTGGATTCGTTCCGCCGAGGCCACTTGATTAATCGGCTCGAAGCTGGATTCGTTCCGCCAAGGCCACTTAGTTATTCGACTCGGGGTCGGGTTACGTCCCACCGAGTCAGCCCTTTGGACTGGGGACGTAACATTCCCCCAGGTCCAAGTGTCTTTCTTAGCTCGGGGTCGGGGTACGTCCCACCGAGTCAGCCCTTTGGACTGAGGACGTAACATTCCCCCAGGTCCAAGTGTCTTTCTCAGCTCGGGGTCGGGGTACGTCCCACCGAATCAGCCCTTCGGATTGGAGACGAAACATTCCCCCAGGTCCAAGCATCTCTCACAGCTCGAGACAGGATCACATGCCACCGAGCACATCATCGTTAGCTCAGTGGCAAAATTTTCTCCTCACAATCGAGATTGGATCAGTCAGGGGTCAGGACCTCCAAATCTCTGGTACAGATATTACAGAGGAGGAGTCATTTTTAGCTTGGACAACAAGAGTAACTTCATCTCCTGATGGAACGACCCAGGTAAGAAATTTGCTTTGAGGTGGAGAATCATTCTGAATAGGGTCAGCATCTCCAATAACCGAGGATATGAAGATAGAAACAGAAGATTTAGTTGATGGCGAAGGCAATTTCTCTGTGATCTCTGGAGCAACCACCAACAAATCGATCAGCACACCATCTTTATATAGTTCCCGGCACCAACTTGCATACTCGTTGGAACCGAGAACTAGGGGACAGATGTTGTGGTGTTTTTGGCACTATGTTATTTAAAGCGCACGACAGGGGTAAAAAAGGGTAATTCACTTCTCAGTCAAGATTATTAATGCCGACCCGACCACTAAAGAGTTAACAGTAAGGGGCCGGGAACTTTACGGTTAGTGACCGAGCACTTGAGTTCAAGATGACCGGGCAATTATCACGTCGACAGCAGCATTCTCAGTACAAAAGACTATTATGACCGACCACATGAAGACCGAGCATATGACAAGACATGTTCGGGAAGATAAGACATTCTATCCATACAAGATAAGATAATAAGTTATCATACTTTAATGGGGTAAACTAGTAAGTCAATGTCCTAGTATTATAAATGAAGTAAAAGTAGTTTTTGACTAGGAATCCTTATGGGAAAAGGAAATTGTTTCAATTAGGAAATTCTTGTACAAATAGGAATATGATTTCTTCACTATTATAAATAGAAGGGTAGAGTGAGTGTAGAAGGGAGAACAAGAGAGAGAGAACACAACAAGGAAGAAGAATGAGGAGATTATGGAGAGCATTGAGAGCAAGAGGAGAATCAAACTTGTAAAGAAGAGAGAAGAATTACGAATTTCAGCAATAAAAAGGTAGTCTTATTTGTGCCCGTGGACGTAGGTCGGACAAAACATCCGCCGAACCACGTTAAATCTCCTTGTCGATTGATGACTTTATCTGTCTTTTGTGAAGTTTGCTTTTGGTCCCCCATAACCAAACAAATTCAGTATTGAGGGAGGATTGTCTCGGAAGTAATATTCCCATATTACCCTAAGACCAAAATCCACCGTCAACCGATTCAATCTCTCAAAACAAACTCAACTCGACATACCTTAAACGATTAAAATCAAGATAAAATAGTATTTTCAAAAGAGAGAAAAAAGACCACAACTTGTATAAAGTGGATGAAAATTACACTCTTTTATATCAGATTTTAAGATACATATTTGATATCAAAATAATACCCTATCAATAAAAAATCCACCATAATATAAAGATTAAAATCAAGAATATAAAATATTATTGCTTATTCCAAAATATTTTGATACAAAAAAACTACTTGCTGCGATAAAACATTATTCCTTAATACAAAATATTTTTTTATACTCGCATAGCTTCATGCCCGGACTACTTGCTGGGCCGGACCGGGCCTTGGAAGGTTTAAACTAGACTGGATTCTTTTGGACTTGAGAAGCCGCACCTGCACACAATCAGTAGATAAAAATTTAAAAACAAATAAAAAACAAATTTAAAATAACTATATTATAAAAATATTAAAATCAAAATATAAAATTTACAAAAATTAATATAAACAGTCACAAGGCCCACTTTATCTTACAGGAACAAAACAATAATTTAGTAAAATTACTATGACGGTAATAAATGGCCTATTAATAATACTGAATAAGAGGAAACTCTTTGAAAATTAGTTTTCTCCTTTAGTAAAGCTTAAGTTTCTTCAAGCTTAAACTTCAAGAATTGAATCAAGCTACTGTCTTATTTAATTCGAAAATTTATTAAAATATATTTTATAAATAAAAATTAATTTAATAATAAAATTATTGGTGGTGGGTTTTTCACCATAAGAAATGTTTAAATATTGAGTAGGGATAAGATATATTTTGTACTTAGCACAAACATGCATAATAGAGGCCCAATGGCTCGGAGAGGCTGATGGAGTTTGACAAAAGGACCTGATCTTGTCGTACAAAGGAGTTGATGTGAGAGCTAAATGAGTTGATGATAGAGCAAGCTGGCACGCTGACCCTGTTGGGGTTTCGGGTGAATGGCGCAGCGGAAGTGCTGTTCGAGCAAAAACGTAATTTTAAAACTTTTTAAATTACTGAATGAATTATTCAATATCCAATATGAATAATTCATTCATATTTCACTTAAACATATTTATTCGATATCAAATAGCGACTTAAATAGTTAAGAAACGTCGCGAAACTTTTACGAAAACAGTTTTCCGCAAAATGACATAAAACACGTTTTTGACCGAACCGACTACCCAATACACATGAGGGCTGCCCAGGTCAGCCCCAATAGTATTAGGGCAGTTCATGGGCTGCCCGAATAGTGACAAATTCACTGTTTGGGCAGCCGTCACCCAGTTGGCTTAAAAGTCACCGGTAACGCCGTTTTTCGCCATTTTTGCTTATTTCAACTCCGAAACAATTTCCGGCAATTGTTCCAACACTCAAAACGCATCTAATACATTTATATGACATCAATTTCATCAACATAACCCAGATTTTCAGATCTGATCCAAAAAACCAAAAATGTCAATTTTTCATGCTTCAATATAACTTTTTCAAGATTAATCCAAATTAATCAAAACCAATCAAAGTCACCACACACTGAACCAACCAAGAAAACATTCTATGCATTACCAGAGTGGTCATAACACTCTTGATTACGCCCAAATATGACTCGCGGTTATCGCAGTACAGTTGGGGTGTCGATTCCACAGAGAGATGGTTACAAAAACTGGTTTACTTAAACAAAAACAATTAGCAATAACTGATCTAAAGAAAGGATTAAATTATGATGGAAAACTAAAGAATTCAAAGGCTTAAAAGATTTTAATAATAATGAGAAAATAGCAAAGCATCAGGGTCCCCTCTTGTACCTATTACTTATATTCCGTTATTGATTCATGTTATTACTCAATTAAGGATTTCACGTCCCAAATCCAAAATTGGAAGATATTCATTCTCTACACCAGTTCAAGTTCTAAGGTAATTGTTATTCAATCTTCTCTACGTTCACAACTCACAAGGTTATCGTTACAACCTATCTAACGACGACAATATACCCTCGGGCAATACTGCAGCAGAAGATCAACTCGCAAAACAACCTTAATCTATCAAACCAATTTTACTCACAACACATAGAAAAAGCATGACTGAATCTATATGTAAACTAATAAAATATGATTCTCAATTAATCAAAAGAATAAAGAGATGAATAGAATAACAATTGTATTAATCAATTAAAATCATTCATGAATCAAATAACAAAAATACAAGAATTGGGTACAAGAGTTCGCCCTTAGCTTTGCTTGGGAGATTAGTTCCGCATGCTAGATGAAGAAACAACAGAGATAGATGGAGAAAT
Organism: Zanthoxylum bungeanum; assembly: GCA_019454045.1. Classification (NCBI taxonomy): domain Eukaryota; kingdom Viridiplantae; phylum Streptophyta; class Magnoliopsida; order Sapindales; family Rutaceae; genus Zanthoxylum; species Zanthoxylum bungeanum. The sequence continues at coordinate 240,566 of SKCR01031975.1, forward strand.
CATTGGTTCTGATCCCGGGAATTTGCACGGCTCTGTTTTCTCTTTGGTATTTGTGTAACTAGCCTCCCTCTTTTTGTGTTTGGACGAAGTCTCATATTTATAGAAGTGTCAGGGTGTCATTGGGATTTCAGAAAAACCCTAAAAACGAACCTGGAACGCGTAGGATTTCTTGCGCAGCGCCGCGGCGCCAATCTCCGGGATTTTGTATGCAATTTGACTTTGGGGGGGCGCCGCGGCGCCAACTCTCGGGAGTTTTGGCCCGGTTCTGGTGGGCGCCACGTGCCATGTTCTTCATATTCTGCTAATTTTCCTCTTTCATTAGTCAATAATTTCGACTCAATCATTGTTGCCCTTTACAAGCCGGCCCCACTCTTAATGCCTTCCTCTCTCTTTATTTGGTCAACAGCAACTTTTCACTCTGCACAATTATTCTTCTCCACGTGAGAGCCTTATTTCTTCTTTGTTCAATTTCCTTTTTAAAGTCAAATATTACAATCCTCACGGCCCCACTTTGCTTTCTCTTCATTGAATGGCGCCTCGGCGCCATTGTTGTCATTGAATGGCGCCGTGGCGCCATTCTCTCTGGTCTTTGTATGAGACCTTGGCGCCCGGCGCCAAGCTCCTGCCCTGCCGTTCCTATGTCTTCCAGAAGTTCCCAAAACACTTGTGTTTATTCATGGATCCATGTATTAATATTCCTACAAACGAAATCACTAAATTAGTGTAAATAATAACATTTCTAAATTAATATAACAATAGAAATTATATACTAAAACATAAAATATATAACTAAATACTTAACAATAAGCCTAGATAATTGATGTTTCAAAGTACATTTTCATGCACTTATCACAACCCCCAACCAGCTTATTGCTAGTCCCTAGCAATTCAAGCGTAAAATAAAATGAAAATTAAATAAATAAACTATCTAAGCCACTTTCGTAGGGATCACGATTGCATTTAGCGTATGCAACAAGCCTTTAAACCCCTAGGTGTCCCTAGTGGACGAGTTATAGTCTCGTGAGGGCTTACAGCGACGACACCCACAAACGTCATTCAAAACACACAATCAAACAAAATAAAAATTAAATAGTCCCAATAGTTTCACATAATTTTGTCCTCAAAGAATGCTTAGTAATGAAATCAGAGAACCTTCAAAGTACTCAATGCAACTCAAATCTAAATCTTTGAATAAATCATCTAAGCTAGACTCAAAGTGTGTGTGTGTTAGGTTCGTTCACAGCTTCATTCCTAGGTAAGCCAACTCAATGATTTCGTCTAAAAATCGGGGTCGATGGGTCTAACCAACCCAGATATCTCAATTAAGCTCTGTATTTGCTTTTATGTGTGCTCAATATGGTATGATTTTTTTTTTTCTTTTCTTTCTTCTGTCTCTTGTTGCATTTTCTTTTGGATTTTTATTTTCTTCCTCTCTTTTGCCATTTTTTTTTCAACACACCTACCCTTCAAGGTAGCATTTCTCCTCATGGTGGTCCTAATACTCGCCCATGGGTAGCTTCACGCTTGTCGGTTATAGGTGGTTTACTTTCTTTCTTCAGAGACTTTTTCTTTTATTTGCATTCATACCATACGTCATAACACAAGCAATTCAGATAGATATCTAAGCAAACGGTCATTCATCGACATGCAATTTATTCAACTAGTCATCTTGCTAACTACTCAGGCTTCCACTGCTAAAAACCCATAATTAAGTGCTTACGAGTCTAACATAGATAAACTACTCAAATCATCAGATAAAAGTACATTAAAGGACTTATCGTTTCTAAGATTTCATCCTAACACAAACAATATCATCATAGACCTATGTTTAACTATCAAGGACTAAAAACAAAAAAAATTAGAATAACATGTATTTAAGATAGGTATTATCATGCGCATGCATACACCCCCACACTTAAACTTGCTTGCATTGTCCTCAATGTAAGATAAATATAAAGAAAAAAGATTAAGGAACAACACTACCAGGGGCGGAGTTGATCAGGTTCCTGCTGGCGAGACTTTGCCTGTGTGGTTGTGTAGGTTGTGCTGACTCCTGTATAAACACTCATGCAAACAGAAAAATAAACATGTAGTTAACACACAATAATATAAAACTAAATTAAATAAAATAAAATAAAATAAATGCAGATGCAAGGGTTGCCTCCCCGCTAGCGCTAAGTTTAACGTCTTCAGCCAGACGCAAACGCTCAAGTTGTCATGGTGGTTTCCATCTAGCGTACTGATGAAGGCATGGGAGGGAATTTCTGTCTAGCTGCGGCAGTGTATCCACGGATCCTCCAAGGTCTGGTGGCTGAAAGTCTTGACTGCACATATTAAAAAGTTGATTCAACCCCCTTTTTAATTTTCCAGGTATCATATTCAATTGAACACGAGCTCTTATTTTCCTCCTTTTTACGATTCTTTGGGATCACTTGCACTGCCGGAAGATTTGATTCAGGTTGTAGAGGAGCTGTTTCTGGCAGGACTGCTTCGAGCATGTATGTACCTTGACACTCATCATCATCCTGTGGTTGTTTTTCAACATGAAAAATGTTCACTTCCAGCGTCATATTCCCAAATGATAATTTCATTAGACCGTTCCTGCAATTAATAAGGGCATTAGCTGTAGCAAGAAAAGGTCTACCTAAAATAAGCGGAATTTTGGACTCAGCGTTAACTACAGACTGGGTGTCTAAAATTAAGAAGTCAACGGGGTAGTAGAATTTATCAATTTGAACTAAAACATCCTCGACTACTCCCCGTGGTTTTCTAATGGATCGGTCAGCTAACTGTAAAGCTACTGATGTAGGTTTAATCTCGCCAAGCCCTAACTGCTCATAAATCGAATATGGCATGAGATTCACACTCGCGCCCAAGTCTAATAATGCTTGACCAAATTCACATGTACCAATCTGGCAAGTGATGGTGGGACACCCCGGGTCTTTATATTTCGGTGGGGTCTTTTGTTCAATCACTGCACTAGCTTGTTCCGTTAGGAATGCAGTTTTCTTCACATGGTGTTTTCTTTTCATGGTACACAGATCTTTTAAAAACTTAGCGTATGTGGGAACCTGTTTGATTACATGTAACAAGGGCAGATTTATCTTCACTTGCCTAAGGTGTTCTAAGATCTCACCGTTCGGGTCTGCAGCTTTGGTGGCTGGCCTAAGGGCTTGAGGAAATGGTACTCTAACTGGGAGTTGTGGTTCTGGGTCTTCCTGAGGAGTTTCTACACTATTATCCTGGGTCGGATCTGTTATGTTTGGGGTGTCTTTTAACTCCTACCTCCTTACCACACCTAATAGTTATGGCATTAACGCCTTTTACATTCGCACCTCCCTGATCAGCCTGTGCCATGTGTTGCCCTTGAGGATTAGGTTGAGCTTGGGAAGGGAATTTCCCTTGTTCATTCACACTCAATACGTTGGTTAACTTGGAGATTTGGCTTTTAATCTCCTTGTTGTCCTCAGCTAGCTGAGCTATTAAGGATTCAAACTTCTGATGGGTTGATTCAAACTTCTGATTGGTCTTACTTTGAGTTTCCACAAAGGCTTGCAGGGTGTCCTCTAAGGAGTTCCTAGGGATGGCAGGTGTGTGATACTGAGGTGGGGTACTGTAACTCCTAGGCTGTGGTGTCTGAGTCGACTGATGAGAGTCTTGTTTCCAACTGAAATTGGGATGGTTTCCTCCAACCAGGGTTATACGTGTCTGAGTACGGTGTGTAGGGTTTCTATACGTTCCTAATGCATTGCATTGACTCTCATATGGGTCCCTAGTTGTAGGGCACTCTTGTGTCAAATGATCGGTCCTGTTACAAACAGCACAAACTTCCTGAGGCTCTAAGTTGGCTACTGTATGCATAGATTTATTGTCCTTAGCTAGTAAGGTTCCCATTTGTCTGGCTAATAGTTCAACTTTCGCCTTAAGGCTGTCCTCCTCTCTCAAATGGTGTACGCTTCTAATGGGAGGAGTGAGGTGTGTTCTATCAGTGCTATCTATGGAATTAGGTCCAGTCCAGGTATGAGACTTCTTAGCTAGGTCATCTAGGTACTCGAGGGCCTCATCAGGGTCATTTTGGATAAACTTGCCGTTACACATTGTCTCAACGAATTGGCGCTCCCTAGGTGTCAATCCATCATAGAAGTGACTAACTAAACGCCAACTCTCAAAACCATGGTGGGGACAACTAGCTAACAATTCCTTATACCTCTCCCATGTTTGGTAAAGGGTCTCACTGTCTTTCTGGGAAAAGTTAGAGATTTGTTTTTTAAGGGCATCCGTCTTGTGGTGTGGGAAATATTTATCAAAGAATGCCCGGGTCATCTCGCCCCACGATCCTATTGACCTAGGTCTTAAAGAGTACAACCAACTCTTAGCTTTGTCCTTAAGGGAAAAAGGGAAAAACTTAAGTCTGATTGTGTCTGTAGTTCCAAACCGGTCATGGAAAGTCGCTACTACCTCTTCAAACTCTCTAATATGCAAATAGGGATTTTCGTTCTCCAAACCATGGAAGGTTGGAAGATACTGTATCATCCCAGGTTTAAAATCTACGGGTGGTGCATTTGGAGGAAACAGGATACACGAAGGTGTAGCCGTGCGAGTTGGGTGGAGGTACTCTTCAAGAGTCCTCCTAGGTGGCCTCTCGTAATCACTCATTATGTGTGCACTAGATGTGGAGGGTGTGAATAGTGGATTGTCAAACAAACTCTCTGAATCAGAATTTTCTTCTTCAGTTCTAACGAACCTACCAAATCTATCCCTACGTCTAGGCATGTAATTTAAGTTCAAATAATACCAGGGAAAAAAATGATTAATAAAAAAAAAGAATAACCTAAAACTCAAAATCTAAGTAAAACTAAAACAAAATAGAACAATTAGAATAATACTAAGATAAAAAGAACTAATTAAGAATAAAAACTAAATTACTAAAAGAAAATAAACGAAAATAAATAAATAAAAGGAACGAAGTTACCGCTTCGTTATTGACAAAGCAAACCTGTCCTTTTGCTTGTAAACCGTCTCCCCGGCAACGGCGCCAAATTTTGATTACGCCCAAATATGACTCGCGGTTATCGCAGTACAGTTGGGGTGTCGATTCCACAGAGAGATGGTTACAAAAACTGGTTTACTTAAACAAAAACAATTAGCAATAACTGATCTAAAGAAAGATTAAATTATGATGGAAAACTAAAGAATTCAAAGGCTTAAAAGATTTTAATAATAATGAGAAAAATAGCAAAGCATCAGGGTCCCCTCTTGTACCTATTACTTATATTCCGTTATTGATTCATGTTATTACTCAATTAAGGATTTCACGTCCCAAATCCAAAATTGGAAGATATTCATTCTATTCTACACAGTTTCAAGTTCTAAGGTAATTGTTATTCAATCTTCTCTACGTTCACAACTCACAAGGTTATCGTTACAACCTATCTAACGACGACAATATACCCTCGGGCAATACTGCAGCAGAAGATCAACTCGCAAAACAACCTTAATCTATCAAACCAATTTTACTCACAACACATAGAAAAAGCATGACTGAATCTATATGTAAACTAATAAAATATGATTCTCAATTAATCAAAAGAATAAAGAGATGAATAGAATAACAATTGTATTAATCAATTAAAATCATTCATGAATCAAATAACAAAAATACAAGAATTGGGTACAAGAGTTCGCCCTTAGCTTTGCTTGGGAGATTAGTTCCGCATGCTAGATGAAGAAACAACAGAGATAGATGGAGAAATCATTGGTTCTGATCCCGGGAATTTGCACGGCTCTGTTTTCTCTTTGGTATTTGTGTATCTAGCCTCCTTTTTGTTTTTGGACGAAGTCTCATATTTATAGAAGTGTCAGGGTGTCATTGGGATTTCAGAAAAACCCTAAAAACGAAACCTGGAACGCGTAGGATTTCTTGCGCAGCGCCGCGGCGCCCATCTCCGGGATTTTGTATGCAATTTGGACTTTGGGGGGGCGCCGCGGCGCAAACTCTCTCGGAGTTTTTGGCCCGGTTTTGCTGGTGGGCGCCACGGCGCCCATATTCTTCATATTCTTGCTAATTTTTCCTCTTTCATTAGTCAATAATTTCGACTCAATCATTTGCCCCTTTACAAAGCCGCCCCACTCTTAATGCATTTCCCTCTCTCTTTAATTTGGTCACAGCAACTTTTCAACTTTTCATGCACAATTATTCTTCTCCCGTGAGAGCCTTATTTCTTCTTTTGTTCAATTTCCTTTTTAAAGTCAAATATTACAAGTCCTCACGCGCCCCACTTTGCTTTCTTCATTGAATGGCGCCTCGGCGCCATTGTTGTTCATTGAATGGCGCCGTGGCGCCATTCTCTCTGGTCTTTGTATGAGACCTGGCGCCTCGGCGCCAATGCTCCTGCTCGTCCTATGTCTTCCAGAAGTTCCCAAAACACTTGTGTTTATTCATGGATCCATGTATTAATTCCTACAAACGAAAATCACTAAATTAGTGTAAATAATAAACATTTCTAAATTAATATAACAATAGAAATTATATACTAAAACATAAAATATATAACTAAATACTTAACAATAAGCCTATATAATTGATGTTTCAAAGTACATTTTCACGCACTTATCAACTCTAAAATGATAACATATCATCAAATGATAAATTGAACAATATTACAATAATATTTTTCAATTCTACTTCACACATGCTATATGCATCCATTCCATCCTCCAAAATCAAAACCCCAATTTTAACAAGTAAAGAAAACCCTAGAACTATTCTAGCAAAACAAGAACAAGAAACTAGATTTCCAAACTCAAGAAGATTAAATATTACCCTTTTAATCTCCAATTTCCTAAGCTTTTCTTATTTTTCCTCTTTACTTTTTCCTTGAATCATCAAGAAATTTTTGGAGAAGTATTTTGGAGGTTGCTTTCGGCTATGAAAGCAATTGGAGAAGAAAAGAAAAAATTTCCTCTTTTAAATTAGCCAAAACTGACTTCATAAGGGCAATATGGTCATTTTCAAAAAATTAATCCAATTAATTAAATCAAACTTTATGTTAACAAATCATATTTGCACACATAAAGTTTAATTAAATCATGTCATGTGTCACCAATAATAATTAAACATTTTTCATAATATTTATGAAAAAATTTATCAATTAATATTCAAATATTTAACATTTAAATATTTAATAATTAATTAATATAATTATTATTATATATGTATTTTTATTTACATTAAATAACAAATACATATATCCATGATATGTGTCAAAATCTCATTTGACATTTAATTCATGTTTATCTAATCAAATTATGTATCAAATACATATACACAATAATTATAATTGACCAAAAATGCCCTAAAGCATGTGTTATCGTTTAACTGTTTAAACGATTTGAATTAACTCACTTAATCCGATGAATTATTATGAATAATATGTATTATTCATTGCCCAAGTGCTCAACGAGTACACTTCATATTGTGAGACTCTTTAAGTTTAGGTTTATCCATCACGAAATTCAATTTCGTGTCCATAATTCACCCACTCATGAATTATGACGACCACAGATAATCTCGCTAAACTATGCAAGTCGAGGTCATTGCATACGTATAATCCCTCTGTCACAGGCTATCCATATTATACCTGAGATATAGATAAGAACGTCAAATCCGTTCGGTATAATATAGTCGACTTTCAATTTACAATCTCTAAATAACACTCGGAACTGATTTCTGAAGTTATACCACGGCCATGGATTTATTATATCGCAAACACATGTAGGATGTCTATGCCCTGTACACAGGACTGGCAGATTCTATCTTGATATGCAATGGATATCATGAGCATCAGTCCACACCCAACGAACAGATGGAAGTCTGATCTAAATAGATCGATGACGTGACTACCATAAAAGTGTGGAGGATAACTCATATATCCACTATGATATCTCAAGTCGAAGGACCACTATGCTCGCTCAACTCGAGAAGATTCCTATTGACTTTGGTGTACCATCTATTAGGAAATCTTCAGTGAGTCGTTCAGTGTTTATCAAATAAACACCTACATGTCTATACGAGTCTCTCGAGACTCATGATTCACTGGGATAAACCATTGGACCAAGTCACGATATACGACATGTACTGGTCTCAACGGATTTTGCTAACCGACCCGTGTTAGTAAATCTTGACCAGAAACTTTATTTAAGGATATACAACTTATAGTGACGCTTCCCAATGTCAATTACAAACTATGTTGTAACTGCGCACTACGTTGTAAATCCTAGGGTCTTTGTCTAATATACATGTATCACTAAATCAGATTTAGTTTCAATCTAATCATAATTAGATATCTAATCGTAATTAGATCGAATATATGTATAAAAGACAATAGGTGTTACCATTAAATAAGTAATATTATGGAAAAATAAATTGTTCGTATTTATGAATCGGACATAAATACGATCCAGATTGGCATTCTGAGCACCAACCCTAACAGACCCGACCTAGAGAAGAAGTGCTGAATTTGGGTTTATCTGAGGATTTGCGGAAATCGACCCGAGGGGGTCCATGCTAGCAACCCGACCTGGTTCAAGAACTTAGAGGAAGCTTTGACAAGTATCATATGCATCGGCATGCCGACTCGAGGAACGAATATGAGATCACAAGTCGACATGTATGGGACGTATGCCCTAATTGGAAGTTTGGGCCTCCAGAACGCTGATGTGACGGGAGTTGGTCATCAGTTCTCCTTGGGAAAAGACCATGTCAGACGAAACAATATCAGAGCAGTGGTGTTGCAGGTTATCACACCAACAAAGCGTGTAACAGTGACTAAAATACTAGAATGATGAGTTTTTGCTGACAAATGTGGTTAAGTCAAGTGTCAGTACGACTGTTTATTGATTGGTTGAGGAAGAAAAAGCATGTGTCAATGATAACAGAGTGACATGAGCTGACGTCATGGACGATGGAATAGTAAATTTGAGAGGCTATATAAAGAGGTTGTAATCTCAGATTAAAGGATTGGCTAATTCGGTCTCTCACAACTTTCTAGAGAAACTGAGAATTGAAAAGGTTAGTGATAGAGAGAGAAAAATGATCGGTTGTTCGACCACTTACGGGAATTGTAACGAGTTAGTGCAAGACTCGAGGAGTTGTAAACTCTGTAAGTTCATTTCATCACTTGTAGCTCAGGTCGGTCTTGACCCCGAACAAGTAATAAACTACATCTTTTATGTTGAAGTCACTCTCAACCAAGTCACATACACTCTGTGTTTTCTTGTTGGTTTACTAAATTTACTTTTGATTCTCTACTAACCAAATAAATTCACTACTGATGGATAGGGGTGGGCAT